>PVYJ01007118.1:197-16884 GCA_002995095.1 Rhizopogon sp. AM-2018a | reverse complement strand
TTTATATTTATATTGATTTAATCTTTGTTTGATCTCTGTCGAGGAAGATCGTCGTGATTTGATCGAGTATGTAAAGCACCCGTGGGAAAGTTGCATGCTTAGGAACAACTACCCTGTGGACTCTTTCGTTAAATGTCTGCAGCTCGAGTTCCAGCTACCCACTGCTCTCGTGCGGCAGTCTCCGTTCAAACGCGTATTGAATCAATATAAATATAAAGTGACATGTCGCCCCGGATTGACCTGAAGTTCCAAAATTTCAATCCAACGTGGTGGTGCTTATGTAATACTCTGCTTCTCACTAGCGCGTTCATCCCCTTGCCCGTAACCAGTTTGTACAAGTACAGTGCCCTTCCTTTTCTTGCTATGGGTTTGTCTGGTTTTGCTGATGAGTCTAAACCGTAGTCTGACCCTTTTCAACTTGCAGGAATCCCCAAGGTACGCCCTTCCTTTATATGAGTACACAGAATTGAACATTATATGCTGCAGTTTTTCCGTTACATTTCGTGAGTTCGAGTTCTCCCATCCAATCACATGAGCTGATCTTTCGACAAGTGAACGTTACCCGCTCACTTCCCAGTTGATCGAGGAAAACAAGATTCCAGAATTTGGTGAGTTATTATGCTGACGCGGTGCTTCCCCCACTGAACACTTCGTATAGACAATCTCTATCTTGATTTTAACGGAATCATTCACAATTGTGATTATACCTTTGAGATGCAGCGCAGAGTGGCTTATTTAATCTGTTGTTAGGCTCTCACCCAAATGACGAAGATGCCCACTTCAGGATGTCCGAGGAGCAAATATACACTGCAATATTTGCATACGTGGACTTGCTATTTGGTAAGATAAAGCCAAAGAAACTCTTCTTTATGGCAGTGGACGGCGTGGCTCCGCGGGCGAAGATGAACCAGCAACGTAGTCGGCGATTTCGCACTGCAAAGGAAGCGAGAGAAGTCAAAGAAAAGGCAGAGTCGAAAGGAGAGAAACTCCCGGCAGAGAAAGCATTCGATAGTAATTGCATCACGCCAGGTGCGTTTGTGGACCGTTCCACAAGGTCCATCATGTAGCTCATTCCGCCTTAGGCACTCCTTTCATGGCCAGATTGTCCGAACAGCTCCGATACTTTATCAACAAGAAGATTTCCGAGGATTCTAATTGGCGTGGCGTGCAAGTTGTATTATCCGGTCATGAAGTACCTGGTGAAGGTGAACACAAGATCATGGAATACATCCGACTATCGAGAGCCCAACCCGATTACAACCCAAATATCCGGCACTGTTTGTATGGTCTCGATGCAGACCTCATTATGCTTGGACTTTTGAGTCATGATCCGCACTTCTGTCTCCTTCGAGAGGAAGTCAAGTTTGGACCTGCTGCAAAGAAGAAGGGTAACAACAGGTATTTTGTGGATTTCGCACACAGATCAGATTAGCTGAACGACAGCGCAAGTCTGGAGAATCTTAACTTCTACCTTCTACATCTCTCGCTAATGCGTGAATACCTGGACCTTGAGTTTCGTGATATAGAACATATTCTCCCGTTCGATTACAACCTAGAGCGAGTCATCGACGACTTCATTCTACTGGCTGTCTTCGTCGGAAATGATTTTCTACCGAATCTCCCAGATTTACACATCCACGAGAATGGGCTCGAGCGCTTGTTTGATGTGTACAAGAAGGTTCTACCGTCATTAGGTAGGTCTTGAATTCCACTTTTCTTGCATAGGCTCACGCTATTTGAGATGGTTATATAAACGAGGGCGGTGTTATCAATACCAAGCGACTGCAGGTCATCCTGGATGAAATGACCATATGGGAGCGAGAGATATTCCAGAAAGAATATGCAGACGCGAATTGGTTCAAGGGAAAACAGACCAAGCACGTCCAAGAAATGGACCTTGCGCAAAAGCGTGCTAAGCTTGGTACAGCCCTCCACACTTTCCTTCGCTAACCAAGGCTCAATACTTTTTAGTTCTGACCCGCCCCCAACGAGATATTTTTGATCAAGTACAACGCTTTGTCTTGCAGAATCGTGGGAGATCGTCGCAGCACCGAGCTGCAGCACTGACAATGCCTAATACTTTCCCTGCCCGGGACCGGAAGTTCATCAGCACGCTGGCGGAGGAGTTACATCTATCTGTTTCTTGGGATGAGTATGACGAAGACGACCAGAATCTTGTAACATGGCGACTACCCGGAGTTTTGGAGGAACCTCTACTAGAATCTGATATTGAGCAAGTCGATGGAGATGCAAGTAGCGACGACGAGTGGAAAGACATGGACGAGGAAGATGATGAAAGCAGGGCTGCAGTTGATCGAGTGTTAAAGAAATTTGACAAGGCCCCCGTAATGGATGATGATGCCGGAGGAGGGTTTGACGCTCGATATGAACAGTCCATTGATGATAAAATGGCCGAATGGAAGCGAGGATATTACAAGGTGCGTTACTATCTCGCATGTTATTCGTCAGACCGACCGTGCGCATCGTAGGGGAAACTTGAGATTTCCTATGATCGCCCCGAGGAGATGCACGACTTGATCTACCGCTACGTTGAAGGTCTACAATGGGTTATGCACTACTATTACAGTGGGATCGCCTCCTGGGGCTGGTTCTACAATTACCATTACGCACCGCGAATATCCGGTAACTGTTGTATTCATTGTCGTCAGTGTGTTGCACTTACATTTCCTTCGAGATCTACGTGGTGTTGGCGATATGTCATTCGCATTCGAGCTAGGCAAGCCTTTCCATCCTTTTGAACAGCTGATGGGTGTCCTTCCATCGGCAAGCATGGATCACATCCCACAAGCTTATCAAGTGTGTTCAGCGGCCCAGTATCATATATCGTGGAACTTACCATCCGCAGGACCTTATGTATGATCCAAATTCACCGATACTGGACTTCTACCCCCTGGAATTCGAGCAAGATCTGAATGGGAAGAAGCAAGAATGGGAAGCCATCGTTAAGATTCCCTTCATTGATGAGCAGCGGCTTCTACGAGCAATGGCATGTGAGTGCCGAATTGAGATTTTTTGGCCTTTTGTTGATCGTTATTCTACGTATGCAGCACGAGAACATAGGTTGACCCCAGAGGAACGCCATCGCAATGGCTATGGAACAAGTACGCGATTCTTCTTCAATCCTGGAGAGCCTACGGTCTATCCTTCATCATTGCCGGACTTCTTCCCTCCCTTATATCGTTGCACCTGCAAGATGGAACCCTTCGATCTACCAACTCTTGACGGACTTCATCTCGTCCCTGGACTATGTGAAGGCGTATGCCTCGGCGCAGAAGCTCTCGCTGGGTTCCCCTCCCTCGATACGTTACCCCACACGGCGCAGCTAGGTTTTCACGGTGTCAATGTGCACGGGACCCAAAGCCGGAACAAGTCCATGGTGGTTCACATACAAAATCCTCACGAACACCGCAAGTCGGAGGATATCGCCAAGGAAATGGTCGGCCAACGCACTTTCATCGGATGGCCTTTCTTACAAGAGGGCCTCGTCGTCGCGGTTTCCGATTCGTTGTTCAAATACGAGAAGTTGGTGGTCGTGCCTGATACCCCTCCAAAGGTCATTTCCACTCCACATTTCCAGCAGAATTTGAATCATTGGAAGACAAAAGCCGAGCGTATTGAGTCAGTATATTCGAAGAAGTGTGGAGTTATCACTGGGGATGTCGATGTCCTCGTGCACGTCCGTCCGCTAAAAGGTCGGTGCTGGTGCTTTATGAAAGTCTCCTTTTTACACACTCGTACAGGTTTGAAACGTTTGGAATCAGGAGCATTGATTAAGGACCACGAGGGACCTGAGAAAGAGATCGAACAAGCCGTTCAGATGGTCATCTCAGAAGTTGCGTCTGAAGATCCCAGGTTCCTTGAGAAGGATGCTCCACCTCTGTCGGAAGAATTTCCTGATAGAACGAATATTTTTTTCCTGGGTGAACATGCGTATGGTGTGGCTGCTCAGGTATCTTCGACCACTGACAGTGCTCTATCTATTGTCTTGGCGGTATGTTTCAATACAAATACTGAAATGCGTCTTTCTAAGTAACCTCTTAGTTCTTCCCCTCGGATAAAACGGAAAATGACAAGTTCAAGGCTATTGTTGACAGCCGTGCTTCTCAGCCCTACTTACCATCGTTCAAAGCAGCCTCCGCAATTGGGATTTCGTCCAGGGCGCTCTCCAAGATCACATCAAGCTTCATGGTCCTCACGTCTGACCATCAAAAGAACAATCTCGGACTAAGCATCAAGTTTGAGGCCAAGAGCTTGAAGGTCATCGACTACTCGCGGAAGAATGCCCGCTATTGGGAATTTAGTGAAAAGGCAGTTGACCTCATTCGTGAATACAAGGTAGGTCTCCAAATCGCCTCGGAATTGCTACTCAACCACTTGCAGAATAAATTCCCGGAAGTATTCACGATTTTGGATCAATCAGGCGACGGTAAGCTGTTGATTCGCTGGCGATTCCACGTTCTCATCCTTGGAATGTTAGATATGGCCCGGGCTACAGACATCTTTGACGGTCATGCTGATGCCCAGGTGAAGGAAGTAAAGTCTTGGCTCAACTCCAAGGGCATTCGAGACCTTGAACCGGTCACGCTCTTTTCGGACCACTTAACGAAGGTATATCAGGGTCACCGTTTATCCCAAGAGTCAATGATGTCTCACTCAAAGTTGTTTCTAGAATGCTGTCAAAGAAATCGAAGAGGTCGCCGACGAGATCAATAAGAACAAGTCGAAAGCTGCAATCAAGAAAGTTATAGTGAAGAACATCCCCCGTCACGCAGTCCTGAAACCATCGCATGCTATTTATCGACTCCAAAACCAACACTTTGCATTGGGGGACAGGGTAACTATGGTCCAAGATTCAGGTGGAGTTCCATTGTCTGTGAAGGGTGTCGTCATTGGGTTGAATGCGAAGTCGATGGACGTGGTATGGGATGTTCCATTTATGTCTGGTTCAACACTCGGAGATAGGTAAATGAGACGATTCCTCGATGTCGAAATACTTAATGTGATGATTTGCAGGTGTTCGCAATATCGGGGCTCAGCTGTGGAGTTTAATTCATGCTTAAACCTGAGCAATCCTCAGTTCATCGCCTCTACCTCTCCTACATCTACTTACCCCCCTCGTCCAAACGTCCCTTTCAAACCTCGGTTTGGCCCGTATCCAGCCATCCAGCCTACGCAGGGGCGTCAAGCTGTAGCTGGATTCCGTCCTGCTTCCCAGGGGTGAGATTCCTGTTCTCGCGCGCTATATACAGCACTGACTTTCTGTCTAGTCAACGTCAGACACCTGTAGCAATCATGTCCAATCCGAACCGGGGTCGCGGAGGGCTCGTCAGTCATGCAGCTCGTCCTCCATCAAATGAGCAAGGAGGACCGTCGGTCAATGGACAAGGCGGACCTCCGGTGAACAGTCGTCCAGCACCAAGAGCAGGAGGCACCTCACGCGAAGCTTCCGCATTGATATCGCAAGTTATGAACACTGACAACCAGCCTCTCTCTCATGACAACGGTGCACCAGGCAGAGGGGATGCGGCTCACCACCCTCATCATGGACATCCCAGAGGTGGACGTGGGTTCGTATCACACGACCGCGGGAGAGGAAGGGGTTACCGAGGAAGAGGACGCGGTTCTTTCGGTCGACCAGTCGAGTCTTCGTGAGCTTCATGTATTTCTACCTACCTTTCTGTAGCCTTGTTTAGCTCTCTTCCGATTTATTTGTTGTTTGTTCTTTCAGTAATATCAGGTCTTCACTCAATGACTTATCACGACATGTTACACGATATTCTAAGTATAGTATATGTAATTTCTAAACACCCAGTAGACTTTTGCCACCTTGCCAAGCAGCAAAACTGATGGCAGTCATAGGTATGATCTTCAAGTAGCCTATTCCTAATCCTACATAGAACCCTCTCCAACCTCCGCTTGCGTATACAGCACGCACAGTCTCTCCCCATCGTAGCCACCTATCGGGTCTAGTCAAACCCCCTACTTGCATTCGCCGACGTACGACCTCAAAGGGGTATGACGCAGTCTGCGAAATTGCACCTGAAACGGCGCCAATGGCGAGGTTTGCCAGAGGGTGAGGTCGCTTGGAGTGATCATCAATCACCGGGTAGAAGTGTGCCCGTAAGAAATCCCAAGTGAGGAATGCAGTGCCGGCATAAGGAATCATGCCCACCATGGTCACAGTGAAGCCACGGTAAAACTTAAGAATGGGGAATCGTTCAAACATTTGCGTCGTGGCGGTGCGCGCTGTAGAGGAAGGCGTGGCACCTTCATTATATATGACGCACATAGCTCGGAGGAAGGAGGGACGTGGTTTTCCGGTAGATTGGTCGGACGGTCGACTATGGAACGCCATGCGTACACGAACCAACTCGAGTGGATAGGTGAAAATAACAGAGGTCATTCCTGCAGGCAAATACACGTAAATGTGCCGAATAAGTGAAGGCCCAGCTTACCTGCAAGGGCACCAGCAGCAAAGCGTCGAAAATTTGTCTCTTGCCCCCTAGTTGGCATCAAGAGCTACGTAACATAGTAAGGAGTATGCGCATGCATAATAGAGGGGGCATACCGGTCTCCATTGATCATAGGTCATAAACTTTATGGCAGCATATGGAAATATGCGGATAAGAGTTGCGGAGTGGCCTTGAAGCAATCCTCTGGCGCCCCCATCTCTATATATTGCGAGTCCGGCTCGATACGCACCACTCCAAGATCCTTTGCACGACGAGGTCAGTCCGGAGGTGTATGCGGGGATAAGCCAATGCATACCTGCGTACTTCTGAAAATCTGGGTTTGAAGCTTGGAAGAGGATCTTAACTCTGTCAAGAGGAGCGACCGCTGTCTTCGCCTACAGATACGGTAGTCAATTATCGCAGAACACAAGAGAGCAAGGCAAGGCATACGATACATCCTGCCAATCCACCAGCGATTCCAGAGCGAATAGCGTAGTCGATAGAACTTTTGTCTCGTTGATGGGAGACAGTAGAACTCATGAATATCCAGTAACACTATGTACTGGATGTTCTCATGTGCAAGAAGCGGAAGGGATGAGCAGCTACCGAAAATCACGGGATGCTGAATACAATACTTTCACGTGACTTATAAAAGAAGCGTACCATGTCACGCGTCACCCCACCAGCATTGCTCTCGACGATGACAAGCAAGGCGAAAAACTCAGATGCCAAGGTTCTCAAAGGTCAAGAAGGTGGACAAGGATTACGGCTGTTAATATTCTTCTGACCTCGTATTAGCCGAAGATGCAATATTGCAATATTTGAAAAGAGTGACCCACAAAAGGCGCATATATGCGCTATACTGACGTAGAATCCAACAGATGAACCGTCCTTTTGGTGCTGTAGATGTTGCTGCAAACCTGAAAGGTGCAGTGCCGAAGGCTACAACACAGAAGATCCTCGCCGCCCTAGCAGAAAAGGGCGAGATCGTGCAGAAAGCATATGGTGCGTACAGATTTGTAACGGAGAAATCTCTTACATTCAAAACCTATCCAGGGAAAACGAGTTTCTTTGTCGCCAATCAGGCCAGCATCGACTCGGTTCCAGCCGAAAAGCTAGCAGAACTCGAGGTCGAATGCAAGACGATAGAGGAGAGCAACAACGCTCTTGCAGTTGAGGTCAGGGTTGTTACAACAGGTAACGCAGTCGAAAAATGGATCATGCACTTGTACTGACAGTGGAACAGATTTGACAAAACTCAAGAATTGCCCGACGGACGAGGAGCTTGATGTGCAGATTGCGAGTGCAAAAGAAGCAGTGAGTGCTCGGCTTACACGCGCTCTGACGAAACCAATGTATCCCATCTTTCTTTCTAAAAGATAGCACGACACACTGAGAGACTCGTTCCCCTTCGCTCTGGTGCACCGCTCATCTCTGCTGAGGAACTCGCCAAGGTCGACGTTGATTGGCGAAAATGGCGCACAGAATGGATTCGTCGAAAAAAAGTCTTCATGACGTCAGTTCTTTGCTCACGTACTAACCCCAGCTGGAGACCACCGACTGGCATTGAAAGTATCCGAGCATGTTGCTGACTACCTAGATAGCTTTTGGCAGCTTGTGACAGATTCCTTGCCGCCTCAAGACGCCGAGACGCTCATCGAAGATCTAGGGATCGAGTTCGACACTACCGAGCACAAGGCACTCGAGAAGGGACCATTGTGTGCTATACAAGGCACAAACACTCACAGCAACCTGAAGAGGAAGCGAGAGTAGTTGGTCGTCACGCCGCCTCTTTCATCTTGTTGAGCACTAGACATCGTGTATTCATATGCTTTTGTAACTCGTTATGAAGAGCGGCGGAAATTCAAACTATACAGTAAGATACACGTACAAAACCCTCAACATTTCACATCATACGCTGGACTTTGCCATCCCCTTCTCTGCTTCTCTTTTCTCGTCTTTTGCTCGACGCTCTGTTTGAAACTCTGCACCTGCCTTAAGCCCTCCTTTCCAGCCTGCTCCACCCGCTCAGTAGCAGTCCTCCCGCGTTCAAAGGCACCTTGGACCTCCGACGGGATACGCTCGGCAAGCGGCTCGGCACTTGTTCCTAGAGGACCTCTCTTCTCCCCTGACAGGATCTGCGGTTCCGCGCCCAGCGCAAGTTTCGCATTGTCACCCAAATCATCCTTCACAAGTCCCGTCCCCGTCGCTTTCCAACCGGTTAGCAGACCACCCTCCATCCGACGGAGCCGTCCCACTTCGCTCCAGATCGCGGCAATGACAGATGGCACAGTCCCAAGTCCCGTATCCTTGAACACCTCAGAGCGCCGCCCAATATCGAAGGCCACAGCGTCAGTAGCATCGAACAGTCCCCTGATCTGCTCCGCCAGCGTACGTTCCAGTGCCTCACGGAAGCGAATCAAGATGACCGGTTTGAAGACGGATGCGAGGATGGGGTGATTGGACTGCTTAACTTCCATCGCGATATCCTGCGCCAGGTTCACCTCGACGCGCTCGAGTTTGAAAAACCGTCCAATCCTCTCGCGCTCCTTGAGACCTTGGAGTGTGTTTGGAATCAAGCGGAACTTCAGGTCGACGTCGACGCCCTTCTGTGGGAGATTGAACTCCATGAGACCGCTGAAGTCGCTGGGCCCGACAGTAGAAGTCTTGTCCTTGTAGAAGAATGATACTTCCTTGAGAGTGAGCTGGACTGCTTGCAAGCGGATGTGAGTGAGGGTGCCAAAGGCAGTATTGGTTGACTGCGACCCGGCGGGTGCAGTGATGTCGACATCAGTGATGTTGCGAATATAGACATGCCCAGGAAGCAAGTTCAGCGACGAGATGTCGAGATTCTCAAGCACAAATTCGATCTCGTTGTCAACGTACTCGGTTCTATCAGAGTCATCAGCAAATCCTGTCACTGACTACGCACTGTTTACCTCGGGAGCTTACCTGGGTATCGGAATATCCTTGATGACTCCCAAGATACGTGGCGCGTAGACATTGAACACGTCCTGCCAGAACCACGAAGCTTGATCGAACGCAAACTGCATACCCATATGTCCTCCCATGCCCACGCTCTGCGCCAGGTCTTTACTGAACTGAGCATGTGCCTTCCGCACGTGTTGCAAGTCTGGGTCCTTTGTTATCGCATTCTGGAACGCACGAAGCTCACGCCTGAGGCCCTGCACATCCTCCTTCCACTTTCGTCCCGTATCTGAGTCCTGATCAAGAAGCTGCTTCCAGTGCTCGCCCAGTCGCTGGTGCCGTCGGTTTGCTTCTTCCGAGCGTGCGTACCCGTGCTGGTCGAGGCTCTTCCGAACATGCTCAAAGAAATCGTTGAACCAAACTTTGAGGTCTTCATCATGTCTCACGTCTACGGCACACACGCGAACCCTGGCGAAGACATCATCCAGCGACTTGCCGGCAGCAATGCGCTCGACGAGAGTGCGGATGCCACGAAGCGCCTCATGTATATGTTTCTCTTCGGAAGGATCCTCAATGAACGTGTCAAGGGATGTAGCCTGATTGACGTCCGCGGCGGTATCAAGAGATTTGTTGACCCACTTTGATACGATATTGAAAAGCGTAGAGAGGGCGCGGTGATAGTCTTCGTCTTTCTGCGCGCGATCACAAATCTGCGCGAGTCATCGTCAACGACCCTATATGAAAAGGTAAAACAAACAAACATTGTAGTAAGTTTCCTGCAGACGAGCACTTGTGCGCGCAGCAATGTCTTCAGCAGTCGTCTTCACGTCCTGCCCGACTCCTATAGCCTTAGACCCGACCTCTTTCACCGTATCCATCCTCTTCTCGAATTTCGCCTTCGTATCTTCCTCACGCTCTTTCTCGATTTCTTCCGGGCTCTTCCGCCGTCGCCCCAAATTGTCCCGCTCGCCCTGCTGCACCTCCGTGTCGAACTCGCGTAGACTCTCCTTGGTATAAGCAGCTTGCGACTCGATGGTTCCTGCGAGATCTGCCATTGCGAGACGCGCAAAGGAAGTAAAGTCATTTAAGAGAATACTTCCTTCGCCACTTAAATTGGTCCAAAGGATATGTAGAAGCGTACGAATGGCAGAACGGAAAGATTCAACATCAGCGGAAGCCTCATCCGTATCCATCGCCTCTATACGCGTGTCTTTGTAGTCGCCCTCGGAGAGGTGCCAGAGGACTTGTTGCAAGAGGTTGTCATCTAGACGGATGATTCAATGTTAGAATGAATTCGCTCCTGAGGGGAATTGGGATAATTACGGTTCTTTTTTGTCCCTAGCTGCTTGTACGCAAACAGAAGGTCTTGCAGGCCAAGCGCAAGAATTTTACCAGGCTCGCTGAGTTTGCCCACATCAGGGAATTCGACGTTCGCTACGATGTTCTCGAGTGTCCAGTCGATTGCGTCATTCACCTGTTTCTGGGTAGGAAGTTTGCCTGCGTCGATAGCAGCAATAACAGAAGATAGTTTGTCCATGGTTGAAGCTGAAGTTGACCTGACGTGGTTTGCGTTATAAGTACCGTATAGGGGTTGGAGTACTTGAGATGACGTTCATGACGCGTTAGCAAGTATGATGACGATCTGTGGAGCCCCTTGCTTCGTCAGGCTTCGTCAGAATCGACATTAACCTGGCACTTGCCAATCAGCGCGATACGAAGGCTTTGAATCTGTCCTCATCCACATTAGGCACCGACGTCCATTGGGGGCTTGTCCGTATATCTATTCCTGAGGAAGTCTGCATGGTATATGGGGCTCGGTGATGACACAGATCGAAGCCGAACGAATGCTGGCCGGGGCCAACAGCCACTGAGTGTTCGCGATCATGACTCCGATGACGGCCCTACTGTTGGAGACTGCCAAAGAAGTCGTAACCAAATTCCATGTTGTGCCATGGTGGTCACGTCACAAGCGTTCGATGCTCCTCTTGCGAAGGATCCACAAATGCAAGTAGGCAAAGACAATTATAGATTTTGGGAACGCCGTAATAACCAGCCTGGGTTTAGTAGTCGCCTGTTAGTCTCGCCTAGGCAGACCCTTATAGACGACGGAAGATAATAGTCGTTCCTTGTTTTTCAAGGCGGCCTGGGTCTATCCCTTCCGGTTCCACGACAACGGTTCTCATAAAAGTCTGGCCGGATCAACTGGATGCCTGGCACGACGTGCACGGTGCATGCATACCGTGCTGCGCTTTTAAATTCCCACCTAATCGGGACATGGGTCTAAAATTGGAATAGGCAGTCAAAGTGAGTCCAATTGCTTGGAGCACTCTTGATACTACGGAAGTTAACTTGCTTCAGGAGTGCATTGAAACGTGAAACGATGATGTTTGAGATCAAGAATGTGGACAGAAGTATCGCTGCACGTTAGGGGGAGGTCCGAGGCATGGTTGATGGACTAAATATAGTCTTAAGGTAACCGTTATATTTCCGGAATGCGAAATTAGGCTAATATTAGAATTATTTTTTTTGGTAACCTATTTCAAGTCGTTCTGTTGTGAAAGCTTTCTACAACTTTTTCTGCTCGTTTCGTCGCACACCAACCGTAGCTCTCCCCTCCCTACACACTAATACCGCCTTTCGAATTTTTTGAGACATGTCTCGTTCCACTCTTTCTGCAATTTTGGTCCTCGCTGCCGTTTCAAAATTTACATTTGCTCAACCTGATCCAGCTGACCCAACTCCCCTTGTTGACAAGACCTATGCTTATCCGTCAGGAATAGTAAGCTTTCCTTCCTCCATCTTCTTTATCACTTGATTCACCCCGGATCCAAGCCCTACCAAGTCGACTACAACACTGCCGCTATCCGTGGCCCTCAGGTTGGTTACAACATCTGTAACTCTACTACCGAGAACCAGGAATCCATGTGCCAAACATCCATGGTGAACCACATTGACGGTGCGTTTCTCTCTCTCTTAACACTCCAAATCTCACTTGTGTTTATTGCCTTACGGTGTTTTCTTGTAATATAGATTTCTGCTTGTGGGCGCCCCCCAACCCCAACTCTACTATTGGTGATACCGAGCAGGAAGAAGTTGCCTGGTGCACAAAGCCCGGTCACGGCACTCGTCTCATTCCCAGTGGTGTCCTTCAGGGTGTCCAAGTCCTCGTGACTTCGGAATATATCCAGATAGCCGGTTTCATTGACCAGAGTCAGGTTAACATGGCCGCTGATGACTACGGAGGAGAGCTTGACCCGCACGGTGCCGATCTCGTGAGGTCTTTTTCCATTTCACTTAAATCGGAGTTAACCTCCCATCCAGCGTGGGAACCCTCTTGGAGGCTTGATGTACTCCAACGCATTCCCAAGCAACGGTGGCAACAACAACTCCTACCAGCAAGTCATTGACTGGACAAAGTGTGTCATTTTTACCTGAACTGAATTGTCCGAATTCTCACGCACTACAGCTTCATGGGTGGCAACGCCTTCTGTCTGACCATCTGTGACCCTGCTAGTAGCAGTGCCAACCAATCCGCTTACTGCCAGAACATCTACGACCGTATGGGTTGCTCTTATAACATGCCCAATAATGCCCAGAACGGCACCTTCGAAGTTTGCGATTCTGACCTCAAAACTCCCGCTGGTCTCTACGTCACTGGCGGTGTCACCATGACCTATTCTCAGCCAGCATCCGGTGTGGTCGACCCACCCTACACCCCTGTCGTTCCTGCCTCCTCCAACTGCGTGACCTACAACAGCGCTGCCCTCTACAGTGCCATCGCCACCGTTACCCCAACCGGTAAATCCGTTTCGGCGAGTGCCACGGGCAGTGTCAAGGCCTCGACTGGCACGGGTTCATCCGGGGCTGCATCCCCAACCTCGACTGGTGGTGCTGTCGCCCTCGGTGTTTCGAGTGTCGCCGCTATTGCTGGTACCGCCTTTGCTATGATCTTCCTGTCATGAATATGAACCCAATAGTGTGCTATTAACTATGACATTTAGCCTTTCACATATACTAACGTACCTGCCCCTGTACGCTGATTGTTCATGATAGCGATAGGTTATCCATCCTGCTTTTATTGAGACGTTGTTACCATGGACTTGTTTTTTTTCCCTTCTTTTATGGGCTGTTGAGTAGCTGCTACTGTTGGATATTACGGTATCACGAACTTGAATACAGCAACTTGATACCTGCAAAGCGATTCTGCCAACTGTAGTCTGCCTGGCAATACGGAACAATTACAATTTCATCAAGTCCATTCATCATGCTAATTATCTGTGGGATACATGTACTCCAAGTCAATCGCGGAATCATCCACGTCCGCCGTATCTAGGCTATTACCTGCACCATACCTATACAATCCAGTCATCTGAGTCTCCAATACGTATCTCAGACAGCCCAACACATTCTGCATATACCCACCAATCCGAATGTCAAATTCCCTGCTCATCTTCACGACCCCCTCGTGGGTGATACAGACGAAGATCCACAAGTATCCATAAGATGTCACGCCGTAGGCTGATGCGTCTGTTCGGTGTCGTTGCAGGTGAGGTAGGTGAGGAGCTCCGGCGAGGCGCCTTCGGCTTCGGTCGCGGCGACCACTAAGAGGGATTGGAACCCGTGTTTGTATAGACAATGCTGTAGTCGAGGCTGCCAGTGATGGTAACTCTTTGAGACGTTGGCTGGGAGATGTTGGATGGACTCGGACTCGGAGGAAGAATCGTGTAGTTAGAGGCCTAAATGTCAACTCTCCGTGGAGATGGATATCATCGCGACACTGGCGGGAGGTATTGTCTTGTTCGTTGCCAGCATCATCGCCTTTCTGTTGGAGATCGCCCAGATTAAAAGGCTCGTATTTAGTTCAGGGTGGCACGGCAAAAGACCCGGAAATACGCACCAGATTATCGAAACCACTGTGGTCGGTCCGAGTCAATCAGTATCATATATATAACGCACATCAGTAGAACTTGAGGAAACCGTCAATTTGGAACCTTACTGAGGCAAGAGCTCATCGGAAAATCAAGCGATACTTCATCCTCAATCTTCCACACATGGAGATTTGAAGAGTCGTTGGTGAGGATATCGGTCTCACAGCCAAGCGCGAATTCACGAAGGACTTCATCCACTGAGGTGAAGTCTCTCCTTGTTGATTCCACCTACTATACTGGCCATAGCTGCGATTTCCACTGACAAAGCTGCTGCGCCGCTTCAGTACCTTCACGGCCAAGAACGAGGAGTTTATTGATGGCGTCGTCTACGAGCTCTTCAGAGAGATCAGTTTGGGTTGAGTCTAAAAAGGAAAATTTGTATGCATCATGATATGTCATACTAACACATTCAAGTTTGATTAGTATTCTAATTCACCGCAGGTACATACTTATCAGAGGACTGTGGACGAGTGTTCAAGTTGCGCGTGACTGACGTCCGGAGTTTTTCTACGAGATCCGAGCAAACTCGGAGTCATAATATGGTCCGACTACAGATTCTGGGGACCCGGGCCCGACTCACCAGTTCTCCCTCTGGCGAGCCTAGTAGACTCACTGCCTGCACGCACGTCCCTCCCTCAAATTATTGGATATGGTCTCCTTACCCTTGCAATATGGAAGCTCGTCTGGAGACGTGCCACTCTAAACCTCGCCGGCCCAAAAAAAGATCACTGGTTGAAAGGTTTTGCCTTTCTCTAGCGTCAGTCTCTAGCGTCTAATAGTGGTACTCACTGCATGTAGGCCATGTGCAGATGCTGCCCACAGATGGTTTCCAACGCTGTTTAAAGTTCGCTGCCGATTACGGTAGAGCTGTCAAGATTCATGGTTTGTTCGGGGTGTAATATGTATTACCCACTACCGCATGACTATGACGCGGGTTCTCTAGGATGAATTATTCTACGTATCAGATCCCCGCGCGCTTCATCATATCCTTGTCAAGGAACAACACATCTTCGAGGAGAACAATGTCTTTATATTGTAAGTGTTAAGGTGATACTCAATATTCTTCATTAACCCTACTCGAGATGTAACAAACTCACCTTCGGTAAAGGTCTTATTCCTACGCTAGGTGAACCCTATCAATAATCCTCATGTGGGGTGTATTTTCATCGCTGCACAAGGGAGCAACATCGTAAGCAGCGCAAGATGATCAATCCGGTGTTCTCTACGTCCAATACGCGACAGCTTCTGCCCATTATTCATTCGATTTCCCAGCAGCTAAAACCGTCCTCGTGGCAAACCTCTCTGCTGATAGTGAGTATACTTACGCATGTCATCTTTCATAGAATTTCACCATCGTCCAGCTTTGGCAGAACTGGACATTTTACCTTGACTCTCGCAGTGCTCTTTGATTGTGTTTGCGAGGGCGTGCTAGACACAAGAAATGGGAACGAGTACACAGAAGCACTACGAATGATAGGGTTCGTGAATTTGTCTGTTGGTGAAAAAATGCATTGGTTGATTTTGTCCTATAGTCCATACCTTACTAAAACCGTGGTATTCCGGTAGTTACTGGCGCAAGAAGTTCGTAGACTGGCTAACGATGAGTTGGTTGCCGACACAGACGCTGAGGAACGCTGCATATGGAGCCACTGACGTCGATCATGCGCACGCTACAGATGAAGGCGGATCCGGCAAATTGTCATACGACACATTGATGACTCTCCCTTTACTAGACGCAGTTGTTCGAGAGACGTTAAGGCTCTATCTATCAATTCCTATCCTCGGTCGAACGTGAGTTGGTTACGGAGGGAGAGATTCCTACTGATGCTTTCAAAGGACTACTGAACCAGTGTCGGTGCCATTACAATTCCCGGTTCAGTCCACATCTGGCGAAGAGATCAGTGCAGTACCATCAGCAAACTACCGTTTTCAGCTCCAGAGTCCCAGGACACTCCCAGGGACTCCAGGACCCACAGGCCCCCAGTGCGCCAGGCACCACAGTGCTACAGACTGCTACAGACCTACAGACGCCACAGGTTGCTTATGCAACGTTAACTTCATTCAAAATTTTGTACAAGTCTTTTCGTTCCACTTCAACTCATTATGTAGCGTTAATCTCAACTTTTACTTACAGTGCCTTCGTACGTCTTTTTCTTTTCTGTCTTTTTCTATTTACTTCACCCCTTCTTGCACGCCACACTTAGCAGAGTCAGCACTGTCCTCAACCTCGTGCAAATGCTTATCATAACCTCGGGTCTGCTGGTTGGCTCCATCATCGTTGCGTCGCGCATCACCAAGGACCAGAGCAATACGAGTGATTTCGTCGTGCTCATCAGGTACTACGCACAGGTGAGTATC
>PVYJ01007110.1:32168-46848 GCA_002995095.1 Rhizopogon sp. AM-2018a | reverse complement strand
CCTTTTGATGTCCCGTACATGATACCGTTGAAAAATCTAAAAAAAGACCGAGCCGTTCTGACGCTAAAAATTACCTTGTTTACAAGGCAGAAATTTGTCCCCGTGGGAATTGTGGGCACAAGCGTTCATCGTCAATACATAAGTAAGGCCAAATCTTTGGCCATTTTCAACGACACAAAATGTATGCCTATGCTCAGTCCAGTACTGCTTCTATCGACATCATGGCATGCTGTGAGACCTGGCGATGCTGCCTTTGCTTCTGAACTGCCCATTCCGCTGTTTTCGCTATGATACTTTCAGACCCTACGGAGACCTGTTACCATTGCAGAGTGGTCAATCTTCGAGCAATATACATCTCGGGTGCGAGTGCTTGGAGACTATAGTTCAGGCATTTTCGGGGACCTAGAGGCGCGGTCCGTCCATGCCATCGTGGGCCTTACTTCCAAGCCGCTGTTACCCAACCTTCGAAAACTCTCCTGCGGAGTATATCATCTGGATATGTGCGTTACTTCCTGAGCCCTGGCCTCATCTCTTTCGGGCTGGGATGGATAGCAGAATGGACCAATGTCATGCTTTCAGTACTATCAGGTCTCAGCAAGCACTCGCCTCGACTAAAAGCCATCAACTTACGTGAGATGCCTTCCGATCAAGTCACCGAGCTTACTCTCCGTGTGCTCCATCACCTGCAGGACGTATCGCTTACCCTGGTGGGTGACAAGGCTTTTCAATTCCTCAGTGCATCCACCTTGAACGTACTGTTCATCTCCTCATCCGCTTTGACCTTGATCGATAATATGGTAGAACAGTGGGTTGTTCCGTGCAAGCGGCTGGAGCTCTACTCCGATGTTTCCGTGACTGCACTTGCCGTCGAACATGCACTGTGCAAGCTGAACAATCGTATACTATGCGATAGTTTGGAGGAATTCAAACATGTTCTATCTAGGGTTGACAACCGCATCGATCATGCATTCTCCTTGCGTACATTTACTCCCCTTCCGCACTTCTCCAGTCTGAAGGTCGTCGAACTTGCACCATTTTGTATGTCTTTGCTTGATAACGATGCACTTGGTTCTATTGTCAAGTCGTGGCCACGCCTGGAGCGCCTTTATCTCGGAAACCGGTTTTTCTGGGAGATACCACCCAGAATCACATTCCAGGGCCTGGTGACGGTACTATCATCTTGCCCCAATCTCAGGGAGCTTGGATTGATATTCGATGCTACGACTTTAGATCTGCGCACGGATGAGAAGCCAGGAGGTGGAGTTTGCAATACCAATATCGCCAAGCTGCATGCCTGATTCTCTCCGATCGAGTAGCCACAGAAGGTAGCAATTGCAATTTTGGCAATCTTGCCGTGCTTGACGAACATCATCCTTGACATTGAGCCTGGGCATGAGATGCCGCGGAGTCTTGACCGAGATGTACGAGAGGCCAAGTGGGGAGAGGTGACGAAATACATCAGTTTTTATAACTTGATCATGAAACAAGAAGGTTTTCGTGTTTAAAGGTACAACTTCAGTAATCCAACAGTGATCTGTATATGCAGCAGAGACCGGAGGCAAACACCCAGAAGGAGGAGAGAAGGGTAGCAAGCAATATCCGAACTGTAGTTTTATTTTTCCTCGATTTATGGTACTGACGGACGCCGGTAATACAAAGATAATTATATTGGGATAGGCTAGAGGACACATGTAAGCTAAAATTGAGAGGAGCCCTCGAATCTTAAGAATATCTTTCGTCAGGTGAAGTAGAATCCCAATAATGCACCCTTCCGCCGTGCCAGTGAGGTAAACGTCAGAGGAAATTTGTTCCACAATCCCGGAATGAGCAAGCAGGGATGTATTATTCTCTTGTGATGGACACACCATGTCAACAGCAAGAATCTCCACTGCTCCAGTAACGCGTTCAGGCGTCCAGTGGCGGTGCAAAGAGGCCACTGGCAATTGCAATTATGAATTTCCGGGGCGAGCCAAAACAACTTCAATGGTAGGATGTGACTTTTGCAAAGCCCTATTTTTTATTCGAGGAAGCGTATTGGTCGAGAAGTCTTGTCCACGCTTCCTCAAGCAACGATGATTGTCATTTTTACTTTCAATCGAGGGAGACCGGTCATTCGTTTCCACATTCTCATGTTTGGATGGACTTGGGTCAAGCCATTCAAACAATCACGGTATAGATGGATGAAGATAATCGATCCTTTGATACTATGCGGTGCGTCCTGGATCTTATGTCTAGACTCTCACATGCCCTTTTAGTGACCATAGTACTTCTGGTCCCCTTCTGGCCTGCATAGTCTTCTAAGTGGGTGGCGAAGATCTATGACACCCGAGAGCCTGAGAATGGACTTCAACTAATCCCCATGCACGAGACGTGCTCAAACTAAATTTCATCCTTGCTCTCATCCAGACTCGAACTTCAAAGTGGCTGACTGCTAGCACTTGCATTTATACCAAACAACTCGATACCATTTAGACAATTGTGCCGATCGTCTATCAGGCGGCCCACGACTGGATATACTGGATATACATTGTGAATATGTTTTAGTGGCGTGATTGGTCGCTGAGGGCAGCCCCGCCTGAATATCGGAGATGTGATTCTGGGTAATACGTCTCCCGGTGTTGTCGAGCATTCCCTACTGATCCAAGTACCTTTAGTGCTGTTTCAAAAGGTTTCCTCGGGTTTGGCTTACAGAACAACGGTATCCTCGCCTGGAGCTGAGCCAAAGACTGCGATACACCTGTGGTCACTGTGTCACGACTGCCATGCACTGCCACCTCACTATTGTAGCTGGCCGCGCCATGTGCTGTTCCCTCATTGATCCACGCGGTCGAGTTCATGCATCGCTGTGACCCGCTGCCTGCAACCCAATGTGGTTGGCTGGATAACTTCGCAGTTTGAGACACTTACATCTGTCTACTGTGCCGCCACTGCCCGTTTTCTCTCCTCGTTCGCGCGAAGGCTCACCAACACTAGCATCTCTGGGAGTAATGTTACAGATAATCTTGGGCTGTAAACCCGATAGTCAACACCCCCATCCTGCCGGGTGCATTAAAGCCTACCACTTTTTCCAAGTATTTCAGGCATGTCCTCTGGTGCATCCTTAGCGTCGGACCAGGGAACAAACTCAGCTTTTTGTCCAGGGGGATTTGTTCACTGCAGTCGCTGCATCTCACGCTGGCACAGAAACCATCATCCACCAGGGTTGTCCGAAGCGGCCACTCGGTATTCCTACCGATCGGTGCGGTGATTTCCACACTCTCCGATGCATAGTTGCCGTGTCTCGGTGACATGACCGTCAGTTTATCCAGTTCTTTGTCGAGCGTTGGGTTTGGCAACCTCGGCAGTATCGCATCCCTATTCCCTGTATCCGCGCGATAGCCCGGGTAAACCGCCCGGTTGATCTCGCTCCACTCCAAGTCATCGTCGTATTCGTATACGGCGCGGCATAACTGACATGTATCTCTCCATGTTTGCATAGTGTCCCTCGGGCATACTTGTGAATGACAGCCGATTCCGGACCAGCAGGCTTCAGCATCGCACACGAGTCCAACGCCGCATATTTGACATCCATTTCTGCATTTCTGAATCGGTTCCTCTTCGGGATGGTGCGCACTTGGCGTCAGTGTCTGGGGGCAGGAATTTGGCACCGGAGGTCGAGATGGACGCATGTTTGGTACGGAAAGACGTTGCAATGAGGAACTTCAGGAGGATTTATTATTGGTTGTTTCTAGAGAGACTTTAAGCAGTGCTCAGTGGCGCAAATGCCACGGGCTGTTGCTTTGACCTTCAGGCTTCAAGTTTCGTTTTGCACAGGAACGCTATCTGGGTGAATTCAATACGGGACTATTCAAAGGGGTCATTCAAAACTCATTTCGATGACGCCACCGGCAATATTATACATCAGTGGCTGCTATGCCGACTATCGACGAAGAAGATCGGTCGAATACAGCCTGGCCACAATCCATCCCTCTTTACCGATCATGTCCTTCAGTGTTTACTTCAGTGTCGTATATATACCTTCCACTATTGCTTTGTCGTCGTGAGTAAAATGACAAGCGTAAGAATATACTCAATGTGGATAACTTCGGACTGAACGATGGTAACATTACATTGATAGCACAGCGAAAACAAAACACTAGCTAGATAGCGGGTAGTAGATGGCATGCAAGGGACACAAGGACACACAAAGACAGGCTGAACAAACCGCCCACTAATCAATCAATCGACATCGCATTGTCCTCCAGCATACCATTTGCAGATGCTCTCCATTCAGATCCCTCCGTACCGCCGTTCTGAACGCCTTGAGCATCACCGTTTGATCCTTGCCCAGTAGTCCCAGTAGTGCTAAGTTTCGGGCTCAGCCCAGATCCCTCTGCACTGTCCAATCCTGATGGCGGCACTGGCGGCAAAAACGAGTCCTCTATCAGCTTCGCCTCCCGATGTTCCTTCTCCTTGCTCTCCCAGTGCTCTTCTAATCCCGCCCGCGCATCGCGATCCGCTTCACGCACCATCAGGGTGCGCGTAGCCCTCCACTTCGTCGGGTCCATCGCATTATAGTACCCTGGCGTCAGACCCTCCAGCGCCCACAACTGCATCCCACCCGAGGCAAGCGCGCGCTCGACATGCCGGTCAAGCAACTTGTGCTTGAGGAGGCCTGGGTAGTACCGCCCTGCAATACACGTTAGGTCCACGACGATCTCTGTGTTTGGCTTTAGGATGGGGCGGAACTTGAACCCCTCGGGCGCCTCGGGCAGCGGGAATGGCGAACTGAGGACCGGACGTGAGAGCGCGTCGTTCGCACTATGTTTGGGTGCGGAGGAGGATGAGGAGGTCCAGGGTATGTTGCCGTGCGAGAGTACGTCGGTCGTCGTACTTCCAATGGGCACCGCTGGATCTGGATTGGCGAGTGGAGGTGGTTTTAAGGGGGATGGAGCACTCATGAATGGGAATCCAGCAGTTACACCATCCACTAGTTTTCCATCGGCGCTTGCAATGCCATTCGCATTCGCCTTACCCTTTCCTTTGCCTTCCACGACCTCCGAACCGTCCCATTCAAGACTGTCCTCTTCCTCCCAGTCTTCATCGACAAGTTCATACAGTGTCCCTACCGCATGACAGACCTTGGATCCCCCTCTGGTAGGTGAATCCGAGACGTACAAACCCTCAAGGCGCATGAACACGCCCCGTGTCTCAGCACCGCCAACCTCGATATCGCCGCTCATAACCTGCGCGTACTCCCGCGCCTTCCTGCTCGGACGGGCAGGTGCATAAATGAACTCGTTTCCTTTAGGAGCCACCTGCGCACGGGAAAATTTAAGCCGAATAAGCTCATCTGTCCAGATGCGCTCTGCGCCCCACCATAAGCCCTGATAGCGTGTTTGCGTGATCGTTTGCCCCGGTGCCAGCGATGATAGCGTTGCGGGGATATTAGGGGTATTGCCGCCTGAGGCAGATGGTGTCGCCAGGGACGTTGTGAGGTTAGCGTTATATGTCATACTAGAGTTCATCACTGAATCGAGGCTTTGGAATGTGCTGGATGGTCTTTGTGGGGGTGGGGTACCAGCGTTGGGACGTTCGACGACGAATTTAAACTCCCAGTCGTCTGTAGGTGCCCAGTACCCAGCAATATTTGCGCCAACCTGCAGTGCGATGCCGTACGAGGCCGCTGCATTGGCGAATGGAAGTTTCTCGCCAGAAGTGGGGTAAGGGTTAAACGCGGAGGTGCGCGCGGGGTCTCGTTGAAGGTCCTCGATGGGCACATCATGAATAGCCTGGATAAGTTCGTCTGGAGGGACGATTGATTGGTAGGGGAGAACCTGGTCGTCTGGGACATAAAAGGAATGGGAAACACCGAGGAGCTTCATCTTGTAAGAAAGAACATGCTGGATGGTCCAAGGCACTTCATTGTCGGACGAGTTAAGATTTGTACTAGGACGTGGTCTGTCGGATTCATCCATAATTGTATCCTTTGGAATGGGTATAGGCTTCATTCTCGTCTCTTCGACAATGCCTGGCCAGAACAAGATCGAGTCGTCACCACCTGGGCCGCTGGGCCCTTCGATTGCGGGGTTTAATGCGCACCAGAGGAGTTCACCTTCACGGAACCATCGGCGAGTTGAGACTTCAGGACCATAGGCAGAGCTTAAGTCGGAGTTGCGCTCCCTGAGCATGCTCTGCTTTGGTGCAGGCTGCTTGGCAATTTTTGGCGGGCGACGCACACCAACATAAGGTTTATCCTTCTCTCTTTCGCGTGGGGGTTTCTCTCGGTCCTGGAACGGGTTCTTCTCCTTAAGGTGCTGTGGTTGCCGCTTCAATCTAGGCGGAGGGGGAACTGACCGTGTGGGCGTAGTAGGGGTGGAACCGCCACGTTTTGGGAAGAGGCCCATAGAGGCGGTGATTTCTCGTTGGGGTTTTTTATTGCAATATTTGCAGCTGCAGTTACTGCGATCGAGTGCGGGATCTGTGAGAAGCCACAGGGCATGTGGAATAAACTCTGGAACCGAGCGGAAGCGTTTGGCATGCGTCGAGCCTAGCGTTTTGACAGTTAACGCCGAATAATTGGGCTGATAGAGACGGGATGCTGCTCACCTATGAGATAAGCATCATGGCGAGGGTTATCTTTGGGCCCTTTGTTGTGATCGAACATCTGATAACCCTCAGGCCACCCTCGCAAAACATAATTTTGTCCCGCTGGCGTCGAAGAACGGGATAAATGATCAGTTGGATCATGAAGCCAAGTACTCACGGGCCATGTTCAGCCTTGTTGCAAGGACGGCACCGACTTCAATGCGCCATTTGATTGCTAAGGGCTCGTCGAGTGGAACCTCGCGCATGAAATTTACATGGCCCTCGCCATCGACGTGACAGGTGGTGTTCAAGGGCCATTTGCTGGAGTTACCATCTGACCTTGGAAATTCAAGGAAGGTGGGGTTGGCAGGGAGGACATGAGAGGATCCAAACCCCTTATGTGTGCTACGAACACTCATTCTGCCCTTGACAATGACATGCGCTGTAAGTTAGAATACTAGCGCTCATGCAGATCGACAAGCGATTAGTCAACATAAAGCAAATAGATGCAAGCATTACATATGTAAATGCCGCATCAAAATTTTATCTGCAACCATCTAACCTGCAAGAGGCCTCCGTCCTGGAGTCGTCGAAGGCCGACGAAGAGCGCTCGTCGTCGAACCCATGACGTGGCCATCTTTTCATGCATGAACTGCCGTGATTATCTACGCCATTGCACATTTATCTCTCATGGCACTGGCGTTAAACAACATGGCGAAAACGAGATACATAGTATCGTGGCTCAGCAGAACATCGACCTGTCATTTACATCGGGATGGTGCTTTGTTTGAGCCAGACATCTTCATAAATTGTAGACAGAAACATAATTGCAACTGTTCCATGCGCGGCAATGAAAGATAAATTTCTCAGGAAAGAGCAGATCTAGAGTGTATTTGATGCGGGGATAGAGAATTTGCATGCGCTGCAGCGATTACATTCCACCTCTCCAACGACACAAGTAAGACTACCATTGACTCGTCACTGTGCTTGTGTTCTTGCCCGCTCCAGCTTCAGATAGTATTCCTCCTGCTTTGCAACTGCAGCGAGTCAGTCTTGATGAACGAGAAGCCACAGCTACCCAAGAGGAACAATACATACCAGCCTTAAGGTGTGAGCCATACCTACCGGTATATTGTGAGCATGTTTTGACAAGCCGAAAAACGATATACTCACCAGAAAGCGTATGCGGAGGTGACGCCAAGTCCAAGGGCGACAGAAAGGTCGAGCCAGAGTCTTTTCCTAAGCCTGCCAGTGATAGGTGCGATAGGCATTTTTATGATGATGCTTGAAGTGAAGTGAGTTGTTGCGGGTTGCGGTTCAAGCCGGGAGTCTGGCCAAACAAGAGCGCAAACAAAAGACCTGCCAGGAGGTCGGCTCAAGGCAGAGTAATAACCAAAGCTCCAAAGCTCCTTTCAAATCGTTACCCTACCCTAACCCTTCAACCGCTCAACTCAAAATACATATTTTATCTGCGGTATTGACAAGGATTAGATCAAAAATCATCTCTACTACCCATACAATCATCCAGTAACCACCCTTCTAGTAGCCACCCCGCAATCATGGACATCGACCCATCAGGTTCAGGCAGCTGGCGCTTTGCACAATGCTTCGGTGACAAGGGAGAAGTCGACGACATCACAGAAGGTCCGTTCACCAACTCTTATCGACCCCCTGCTTCAACTGACTCGCATCGATGGGATACCGCAGCCGACATCATATCCACAGTCGAGTTCGATGCCACAGGAAATTACCTTGCCACAGGAGACAAGGGTGGCCGTGTCGTTCTCTTTGAACGTAACGAGTCCGTAAGTCTCATTCATATCCCATCGATCTATATTCCCAGCCTGATTGCGCCACGCGATCCATAGAAAAGAGGCTGCGAATACAAGTTCTACACCGAATTCCAATCCCACGAACCTGAGTTCGACTATCTCAAATCTCTTGAAATCGAGGAAAAGATCAACAAGATCAAGTGGTGCAGACGACAAAATACCGCCCATTTCTTACTTTCCACCAACGGTCCGCCCCGCATCCCCCCCTTTCACATTCCTGACTAACTTCACACGCAGACAAGACCATCAAGCTCTGGAAGATATTTGAGAAGAGCATTCGCGTAGTCTCCGAGTCAAACCACCTCGATGGTCAACGTGCCCTTCCACCGCCCAGTCTTGCCTCCCATCTCAAGCTCCCCCGCATGCTCCCACAGGACAACATCATCGCCGCCGTTCCGCGAAAAGTCTACGCCAATGCTCATGCCTACCATATCCACTCCATATCCGTCAACTCCGACCAGGAAACCTACATATCTGCAGACGACCTACGTATCAACCTCTGGAACCTTGGCATCAGCGATCAGAGCTTTAGTAAGTCTTCTCTACTTTTATGATTGTGATAAATACAGCTTTGATAATCAATAGATATCGTGGACATCAAGCCCGTAAATATGGAGGAATTAACGGAAGTGATAACCGCAGCTGAATTCCATCCGCAACACTGTAACCTTTTCATGTACTCGAGCTCAAAAAGCAATATTAAGCTCGCAGACATGCGCGACTCAGCACTATGCGATCGGCATGCAAAATGTATGTCCCTGATTTGGATCACGTTAATCCTTTGACCCCTTACATCAATCACCCGCAGGCTTCGAAGAAGAGGAAGATCCAACGTCGCGCTCCTTCTTCTCCGAGATCATCTCTTCCATATCGGATGTCAAGTTCAGTCACGATGGGCGATATATCTTGTCTCGCGATTATCTATCCCTCAAGATCTGGGACATCAACATGGAGTCGCGCCCTGTGAAGACCATTCCTATCCACGACCACCTCCGCGGCAAGCTTTGCGATCTGTATGAGAACGACTGCATCTTCGATAAGTTTGAGTGTGTATGGAGTGGAGATGACCAGTGCGTGTTTGCTTCGTTCACCTTCCTTCATATTATGCTTGACTTCTAACTAACAAGCGACGTAGGCACGTGCTAACGGGCTCCTACCACAACTTCTTCCGCATATTTGACACCGACTCGCAAAATGATGTCGTGTTGCAGGCGGACAAGTCTGCTTTCAAGGCCAAGAAGATCGGGGTGCCTGCCGGCAAGAACGGGCTCAAGAACGGCCCACGACCTGGTGGACTGCGAGACGCAATGCAGACCGACACACTTGACTTTAACAAGAAGATCTTGCATGCTAGCTGGCATCCACGGGAGAACACGATTGCTGTGAGTGTCGACCTACTTTTTGCCTAGAAATTATGTCTTGCCCTTCGCTGTCGTCGTCCTCATTTTTCCTGATTCACCTCTGTGTACTGGTTTGTATGCTGATACTTTGACATTAGATCGCTGCGACGAACAACTTGTTCTTATACAGCGCAGCATGATCTATATCTCTCGCTCACATCCACCCCTCCGGCCAGAGAGGGCAAGCCACCAGTGTACATGCGCCCGAGACACCGTATTACGCACGGACTCATTCTTACACTACACTACCATATTATCGTGTGCACTCGTTTTTATCTTGCGTACGATACGATCCAGATACCACGCACAACTGCGTATTACCCTGTTTGTGTTTTTCGGGCCTTGTACTTCATCCTTCGGCGCCTCCTTTTCTCTCTCTCCCACACACTACATATCCCCCGGACGTACATCATGATCTCGACAGAAAAGACTCGTGTAGAATGAGATGAAAGAAATAATCAATATTAAGGGCTTGTATCAAATTTTGCATTTGTGGATAGACGTACACCGTCCTAGTATGACTGACACGAAGTAAACAAGTCACTCATCAATTATCATCGTAATCTATATTCTGCAGCTCCTTGGGTAAGTGGGACGCCAGCCCAACCGCAGACAGCAAATACCACGTGTCCTCCCAAAATATGGTCATGAGTCTGACGGCATGTGTAATTGAAACTGGCATTTTCCCCATGCCGTTTACCGCGCCCAGAACGTTTTGCGCAGGTGCTGACGCGGTGATAAACACCCCTTGTTGGAAGCAAATGAGCAAAAATATTCAGTCGCACTGCGGACCAGCCATGGCATGACCAGAAAGATGATCATGACGGGTGTAAAGCACGATATGCTGATGCAGAAGGCGCGTTTGGGACCCAGCTGATTGATTACCTTTGCAAAGAACATCGCTTGGAACAGACCGTCCACGATACCGAGCAGCGCCATTTATAAACCAATCGCTGCCGGGGTGGTTGGGGATAGAATAAAATAAGGGCATCAGAGCGAGAAGACAGATGTCGAGAAAAGCGAGCAAGGCTTGATTTGCGAGAGGAATGATGATGCTGGTAGTGAGCAGCGAACGTAAAGGCGCGTTTGCGTTACTCCGGGGTTGATCCTTCGAATTCATTACTCCCGGATTCTTGCATTTCATGGTATGTGGTATCGCTAGGTATTCTGTGCTTGCGATTGGTCGATAATGTCTGGAAGGGGGGGTCAATGCCTTTGGTTTGCATCCGTATCATTAATTTGACTTTCCTACTTCAGGAGAAATGCGAGCATGAACGACAAGAAAACAACCGATGCGGCAATAGCGCATGGTAAGAAGCACCGATATTTCTCCCAGAATCGTCCGGGAAAGAGACCGGGCCAACAATCTTGAGGACGCGCTAGAGCTTCGCCAATAATAAGGCTGGACGATGCTCTCTGCCTCGGCAATCAATAGCCACATGGAAAGCTCCTCAAGCACCATGTGATAAGTATGAGATCAAATCCTTGCGCCATGTTAGTCGAATCCGTAAGTTCACCCATCATGTTCTTCACGAGCCCCTAGTATTGCCATTTAGCATTACAGAGATGCAACGGCTATTTGAGCCGTTGAATGAGAAAAAGTCATCCTAAGCACAAATGAAACCGACCGACCTGACCACCAGAGTCCAGGAGGTTGAAAGGCGAAAGCAAAGCATTGAGAGACCAATTCCAAGTAAACCAGCATGAGCACTAGTTTACGTCCAATGCAATCAGAAAAACGGCTCCTTCCCAATACCGTCAGCGATTCTGTAATAAAGAAAAGAGACCCCTGTCATCACCGTACGGAATATAAGTGTATTTGTTGTTCAAACGACATGACGTAACGTACAATTATTCCAGTGTAATAACCAACCACTGCATCGTTGCCACTGGTGACATCTAGTTCTCGAATCAGCTGCGAGACGAGATTCAAGTTTGATCTCCCTCGAGATGCTTTGATTTTTACCTGGTTGATGTATGGATATATGGACATGGGAAAGATGGGTTCCGCCATTTGGACAAGCATCAAGATGCCTATTTGCAGTTTTAGGAGAGGAATATTTTGTTTCTTCGGCGACGTTTTATGTAGAAAAGAGGATGTTTCATCTGTCAGGTCAGGTCCCTGGACATCGTAGATAGTACTCATCCTTGATCGCGAATGTTTTTGGAAAAAGTGAATGGTGGGAGTCATTGCCAGTGTACGACTATTTAAGTCTGATTTTGGAGTCCTGGAAAAAATATTCGTGAAGGAGCGCTAGCTCGAGGACGATTCATGATCGTGGTTGACTCCTTGTGCAGCTAGGTGCGGCTCCGTGCTTAACAGCACAACGTACCACAACACCGTGTTGCCGGGATTACTGAGAGGTCTCGAAAACCGGAGAATGTCCATCGGACGATATGCTCATTATATTGGAACTATGACCCAAGCAAGCAAGGCTCCATATGCACTTGTGAGCCTCCATGATGTACTCCGACATCAAGCTCTGCTGGACGTTCTGGCAATTGAATCTTCCATGAGGTAGTCCGAGTATTATAGACCAAGTAAGACGGACAGAGAGGTGGGATGTGCCATTCACATTTAGGGGGAGTACCCATGGTGCATGTATGTTTAGCCATGAGTTCTTCAGAATGATTAATACTGCAGCATGAGGTGCGAAAAACGAGACATGATAATTTACGACGTTGACGGAAATGTCGCAGTACTGGAGTCTTGCTTGATGAGCGGGGATGTAACAAGTATTTGTCTAATGTATGCGAGTGACATGTCGAAATTAGCGAAGACCTCATTCATGAAGATTGAGAGGGCAATTCCGAAGCCTTCGGAATAACACCATGCTGCTCGAGGAGCGTTTCCAACTCTCCATTTTGAAACACTATCAACGACGTGAGTTTGAGTTACATCCGGCATGCTACGTCAACTCACTGCTCATAGTGATGTCACTCCCACCTACGAATTCCCCATTCACGTACAGTTGCGGAATAGTGGGCCATTCACTGCAAGAGTAGCGCTTGAGATTCGGTGACAGTGTCGAATAAGAGCATCACTTACGAAAATTCTTTAATTCCACTCCTGAGCTCTGGATCTCCGAGGACATCATATGTCTTGAATTTTTCAGGGGGAATATCAAAAGCGCTAAGAATCTTCACAACTCCTCGTGAAAAGCCGCACATGGGCTGCTCTGGGTTGCCCTTCATAAAAACTACCACAGGGTACTCTGACACTGCGGCCTGGATTTTCGCGCGAGATTCCTGAGAGAGAAATCGACGGAAAGGTTTCGAACTTAGACTGCTGGAAATAGCGCTCCTATGGAGCGAAAGCTGGCCAAAAGTCAATGCAAAAGCAAAGGGCAACTGTGCAAAGACGTACAGATGACCGAAGTACACTTTCGAACATTGCGCCCGGAATACTTTCCTACACGATTTCAAAGCTCTATGTCACTGCTGACTCAAGGTAACAGGTCCAGGTAGCTCTCTTCTAGTCAGGTCTTGTAGAAGAAGGTCACGGTTAAAGTCAAACTGAAGGTAGCTTATGTAATGACTTAAGTTCCCGCTTTGAGCCAACTATGTAGGTGAGCTCAGGTTCCGGCGATTCATCTCGGCCGTTGGATATTGATACTTGGCAATGTCATAGCCGTATCAGTCGACAGCAAAGTAACAGCACATTTTGGGCCCCCCAAATTAACATATTAAATTATATTAGCGTTAATTAGCATAGGTCAAATTTACCATACTAAAGACTCCTCCTCAGACACATCACGTGGTATCATGTGACTCCCCGCCGGTATCCAAAAGGTTCTTTTTTCTTCTTCTGTACTTACAGTTCCCCTCACTGTTGCCGGTAACTCGAAGGTGCAACCATAGTAACGATTGTCACGCAGGAAACAGACAAAAGTCTGATGAGCATCCGGTGTGGACATGATAACGTGATCTACTTTGACAACCTCAGTGGTCATTGGCGCAGGTCCCTGAGCTCATTGCGAAGGCCACTCAGTCGCGAGTGAGGAAGGAGCTGACAGCGGTACCAAGCATGTCTATTGGTATACGTCATTGCGGGTCGTTTGTTCGTGCGATATGTTAAGTTCCCCGCTCCGCACTTACTTGCGGGTAGACATACTCCGAGAAACGGGCTATTGTCCATGAGAGCGTCTACGAGACACGAGATTGATGCACTCAGCACGATTGTAGGCTGAAAAAATGTCGCATTTGGAGAGGGTAGGTCGCGAGCTGCTGGAGTGATGACGAACAGGCGCCAAGCTGATGATTGGGCACTTGATTATCAGGCTGTGCTATTAGCTGTAGCCTAGAGGATAAGTCATGTATTGCATACCACGCAGACAATTCACACGTCCAGTCAACCCTCATTATCAACACGTTTGAGACAACTTTCAACCACTCTGTGCATTTGTATCGCCACGTCGGATCCCAACAACTACATATCCTGGTGAGTGATGGTCACAGCAGCAAGAGGAACAGTTGATAGTGTTTCGGTGTTTAGTCGCCATCCTATGCAACAACAATGTCTTTGTTAGCCATTGGTACAGAAACGACACGAGAGAGATAAGGCCCACCGCAGGAAATTTGAAAGACACACTGAACAGATCGAGGGTGTCATACACCTGCCAGGCGGGCAGCGAATCGTGACAGTGACTTGCTCCGAGGACAGTCCCCTGCGAATATGGAACTTGAAGAGTGGGGAGCAGATTGGAAAAGACTGGCGGGACAGAGAAAGTGGAGTGAACGCTATAGTATTGTCTCCCAATGGAAAGCAAGTAGTTAGCGGGAGTGGAGACGGTATGGCTTAAACAGCTGACTGAAGATATACGATCAATCGAATAAAGAATGAAAACATATAACGGATAGATGATGTTTCGGGTCCGAAAA
>PVYJ01007110.1:9635-32121 GCA_002995095.1 Rhizopogon sp. AM-2018a | reverse complement strand
CGAGTCATCCATTGTCAAAGGATACATTCGCTCTTCCGCAATACGCCAGGAACAGCGAACGATACTTACCATGAAAGTTTCTAGCCTTCAAGGGTCCACTACAACTTGAATGTCTTTCAATGCAGATTTAATAACAGAGGAGCTGTTCGCTGTCAATATTTTCGAGATATGAGAGCGCTGCGATGCAGTTATCCGAGAACAGTCACTTCAGTTCAGAGTCTACCTTATGTTGGAGGAGACGCACGGATAAGTATAGGCAACCACTGGCACTCGATCACATTTCCCCACGCTGCTTTGAGGTCACGATACTGGAATGCTGTCCGTTCTGCGCTTAACTCGTATGAACACCGTGTGGGAGTGGGTATGGTCCGTATGGATAACGTATGGGAGAAGAGAGAGAAAGGGTGGGGAAAAGCGATTGTGGGAACACAACAGACAGGGTCATAGGAGTGCATGCTCTACTTTGTTGAGTCTTGACGCCATCACATGACCTGGAGGAACGATTCGATTCGGCCGCGGAAGGAGAAAGACCGATCGATCAGCGGATCAAAAATAAGATGATGGAGTGCTCGATCGAAGTTGATCGACTGCCAAGCCTGACCCGTCGACTTGATACGCACTCTGAGACACTGAAATGGCATCCGACACCGCTCACGACTCATCCGTAAAGTCCCCTATATTCAGGAGCTTCGACCATTCGAATTTAAAGCCGGCATTCTGCCAGGTCTACTTCATCCAAAGTACCACCCAAACGTATCTTTACCGGCTATTCCCTTGCACACTCAATATGTCCGTAACAACAACGCAGACCTTCCAGCACATCCCAAGCTCGCTCACCTTAGATTATGGAGCTGCATCTGGGACGAGCGAAAATACATCTCTCCCTCAGCGCGTCCCAGAGTTCCTTATCTCATATCCCCAACATCCCTTGAAGAGGAGAAATGGTGAGTTTTACACATGCACATCCTGTTCACAGATTCTTACCTCAAACCACACCAGCTCGTCGCCGTCCAGTGAAGAGAAGTGCAGCGAATACTTCTCTCCCTCAGCGCGTCCCAGAGTCCCCTATCTCATATCCGCCCACATTCACCCAACATCCCTTGAAGAGGAGAAATGGTGAGATTTACACATGCACATCCTGTTCACAGATGCTTACCTCGAACTCCATCAGCTCGTCGTCGCCCAATGAAGAGAAGTACGGCGACTACTTCTCTCCCTCAGCGCATCCCAGAGTCCCCTATCTCAGCAGCTGGTACAATGCAGGCTTGAACTAGGGCATGGATAGAGCTGAGGAAGTACAAAGCCTAAGACCGGGCAATCCTCCAGTGCATTGGTAAAATGCTGGACCTTGTCGTCCTTGAGTTCTGGGACTTGAACCACAGGCATATTTGAAGAATACAGCGTGCGTGTTAAGGATGATAAAGATGTGAGGTATGACAACGACAGGAAGGAACAGAGATCATGCCCTGGACATGACGGGTGTAGGTGAATGAAGACAGACACAACCCAGGCGTGACTAGATATAGCTATGTGTACGCTATCGATAGTGTCGAGTAGGGGTCTGAAATATCTTGCAATACATGTGAGCCCTAATTCACAACGGACTGTGCTTGTACGTCGTAGTCAAGAGTGTGACATTGCCATTTCTCATCTAGGTATTTCAGACATTGCATGATATTGACTGTCGCTACGAGAGTACAAAACATTGCAACACATGGTAATGCATGGAAACCCGAATCCGAGATATTGGGGTACCGTTCAGTGTCAGTAAAATTGCAGTAAAGGAGGAGAGCGAGGACGAGCGCGAGTTGAAATAACACGATAGCGGAGGACTGCGAGTGACCAGAGAGCGATGCGAATTGAAAGCCCGAACACCAGAACACGAGAGTTCGAAAATGAAAGCATCGAAACCGAGAGAACAAGATCAAGCCGAGTTTCAGTCCTGCCTTAAAGTCAGCCAGAGTCTGCGATACAAAAAGGGCATACGGTAGCAACAAAATTCTACTTCTTGTGTGTCCGCAGGTTAGAGCCCCGAGTCAGTCGAGCTGGTTCCTCTGCATCTGAATCCTTACAGATTTTGCCGTGTTTGTTGTCTTGATCTTCTTTGCTTCCGCGCTAGTGGCCTTCGACTTGTCATTGGTGACGTTCTCTATATCGGCGTCCTCTTCCTGCTCTGGGAAAGCGGGTGATGCGGCCCGTGGAGAACGGGGAGGAGAGGACGCTAGAAGAAAAGGTGTGATGGGTAATATGACGGGGATCTTGGATACGAGACTGGCATCGATCAGTACTTGAAAATTGGCCAGACGGCGATGACAAGTTCTCGCTCATCTAGTCGGCACAATGTTGATAAGGTCAACTTGACTTCGTCGCTCCGCTACGTAGTATAGCTGTAGCCTGGATGGCGCGTGGTCTCATACGCTGCGTCATCTTGACTGCTGTGGCATAGCCAATCGTGACGTGAATAAATGAGCACGAAGAGGGACGATCGTTTTAACATCTGAGTCTCCAATGCCGCGGTACCAGCAAATGAGTATTATTATTCTGGTCAGTTAAAGGGGAAGAATGGGGTCACATATCTTGAACTTCAAGCAAGGAGTTTATATTGTTGCTCACCGGCTATGTCACAATAAAGACAGATCTAAGTAGATTCTCGAGGCAGGTTGTTCAACAAAATATTTTGCCTCGAGAATTCAGTCGAACCAAGGGCAGGAGGTGGATAGCGTCGTCATCAGCCTTGGCCTCATTCACAACGCAGCTGCAACAGCATATACAGGTGAGAGCTAACACACAAGCCTCAGTCGACAGTAAACGAAACTCAGAATTGACAATGTACGAACCTAACGCACGAGCCTAGAAGCAGAAAGCCAAGTATCGCGTATTAGGGGATAATAAACATAGTACATGCACCTCTAATCTCCCGTAGGCAGACCAAATGCCAGAAGAAAGACAGTCGTGCCTTTTTTCTCATTGATCTGGGTCAGATCATTAGCGTTGGGCCTGCTTCGTGCTCTGCGGATCATTCAGCCTGTGATCCTGCATGCGCTTCTCAACATTAGACAACCGCTTCTTCCCATTGTTGATTTTCATGGTTAGATCCTTGATATTGAGCTCGATTTCCGGGCCTGCCTGAGAGCCTTTCGACCTCTGCCTCAATATGACGGAGCTGCTGCTGTGCTGCCTCGAGGGTATGTCCCGCTAGTCTGGAGCTCCGAATTCATTCAACACTCCGTGAGACGTGATTTTCACCTCCCGACATCGTTCCGACGAATTAATCAGCTGCCTGGTAAGTGTGACAACGCGCCCTCGCCTCAGGCTGCGCCTTGAGCCCCCAAATACAATCATGTTTCCTTGGTCCAGATTTTCAGCAAATTCGGCTTGATAAGGATCATGAGGCCGCCGAACAGTCGGGGAACGCCTTCGTGTCACTCTCAAATCAAAATCATGTGGTAAACTTACGCATCCTTTTCCACTGCAAATACCTACATTCACTTTTGGAACATTGCGAACAGAATACGAATTCAGGGCTCTACGCGCAAGATATCAGCTGCAGACTCCAGGTAACAGGCCCAGGTAGCTCTCTTCTAGTCAGGCCTTATAGAAGAAGAGTAAGCTGAAGGTAGCTTATGTAATGCTTTAAGTTCCTGCTAAGGCAGGTACCTTTAGGTTAGCTTAGACGCTACGTCATATATAAATGAATTCTAACTTATATAGTCTATCTTTATCCCCGCAGCGACCCTGCCCCAAACCAAAATCGCGAACTGACTTAAGACTTGGCAAGTTGGGAAAACCACAGTTGAAGTATGCCCGAGGAAAGTTATGCTGATGTGCTTATCGTGGGTGCTGGTCCAGCAGGGGTGATGTGCGCCAATGCACTTGCTGCTGCTGGAATTCGCGTCAAAATTGTGGACCAGAGGTCAGAAGTCTTAACACGATGACATTGTACTCATACCAGCATTAATGCAGACCATCGAAAGTTGCATCAGGACAAGCGGATGGTATTCAGCCTAGAACGACCGAAGTTCTTCAGGTCAGTTGTCCTTAAGAATCTGCACTTGTTTCTCACTAGCCTGCCATCTCGCAGAGCTATGGTCTCGCGGAGCGGTTACTTAAGGAAGGACGTCGACTGTACCAGTTGGTAAGTCAAACCTCCCGGAGAAATATTGATTATGGCCAAATCTTAATGATAATCTGAATCAGGCAGTCTATAATCCCGATAGTGACGGTGTTATCGCAGTAGGAACTTTGTTCATCAGAGTGTATACCATCCTTATTTTTTCTCTCGCCCTAGCGTTCCGGACGCTTGCTTAGTATCTTAGCTCCTGCTCGTTATCCTTTTGTGATCGGGCTTAACCAAGGAGCTATCGAGTCTATCTTTATCGATTCCATGGCCGAACACGGCCTTACAATTGATCGTCCCGTTGCACCTGCTTCGATTGAACTGTCTGATAATTCAGAGCAACTTGCAGATCCATTGTCCTATCCAGTCAAGGTAAGAAAATCTCCAGAGTTATGAGCTACTGAAAGATGTCAATTGGTACTATAGGTGGCTTTGGATCATCTTGATACGCCAGGAAAACAAACGATAGTGCATACTCGTTATGTTGTAGGTTGTGATGGTAAGTCTATCGTTTCTCTGCGTGGCATTAAAGACCGAGATGTTCGCAGGTGCGCATTCATGGGTGCGCAAGGCGCTGGGCATCATTATGGACGGGGAACAGACAGGTAAGTTGCACCAATTACGCTACCATAGGCTACTTCCCTTACGTTCACCTTCGTTAGATCACATTTGGGGTGTTGTCGATCTCGTGGCAGATACGGATTTCCCAGATATTCATAATGCATGTGCCATCCATTCCACGAGTGGATCATGCTTGATCGTACCACGCGAAGAGGACAAAATACGCTTTTATGTTCAGCTTTCTGACAGCGATGTTTTGGATCCAATAACTGGGCGAGTGGACAAAAATAGGATGAGCCCAGAGAAGTTACTGGAGGTATGCATGCCAATGGCGCAAGTGCTGTAAATATCTGATCATCGTGCACATCAAGGTTGCCAGGAAGATATTGCATCCCTACAAGATTCATGAACCGAAGATGTATGATTGGTGGACCGTTTACATCAGTATGCACATTGCATGAATCCCGCGTAATTATCAAGCCTCAACGTAACAGTTGGACAGCGGGTAGCTTCAAGATTTTCTGTAAATGAACGAATCTTCATTGCGGGCGATGCATGCCACACGCATTCTCCAAAGGCTGGTGAGTTTTATCGCAACTCATTCATTTCATGTTCCGCTAACGATAGATCAGGACAGGGCATGAATGCCAGCATAAACGATACACACAATATCGGTAACGGGATGAGAATTTCCAGATGTTGTGTATACTGATTGATAATGTGCAGTATGGAAACTCATTCAGGTCTTACGGGGCCGAGCGAAAATTTCCCTATTGGAAACGGTGCGTTCCCGCCCATACGATTGTGTTTATATATATATATATACCTGTCCTTTTAGTATGAATTGGAGCGCAGAAAATTCGCACAAGATCTGATAGAGTTCGATCGCAAGTACTCCGCTTTATTCTCAGGAAAATCAAGCATCATAGATGACAACGAAGGCGTGCTTCACGAGGCATTCTCAAGGTCTCTCATCCAGAAATGCTCTGAGCTACATTGACTGACTGCCAACAGTGTTATCAAGATCAGTGGTGGATTTGTCAGTGGCACTGGTATCCTTTATGCGTCTTCCGCCATCACGAATGTAAATCATCAACAATGTGCACCCCACCTCATCATCGGCGAACGTATGCCGCCCCAAATCTTCGTCCGCGCGGCAGATGGGCGTCCTTATGAAATCCAGGATATGCTCCCGTCCGACACGCGGTTCAAGCTTATGTTCTTTGTTGGCTACTTAACGGAGGAGCGCGTCAGAGAACTCGACACTCTCTCTGACGAAATGAATGACCCTTCTTGTTTCCTCCAGAAGTATGGTTATCCCACGGAGGGGACAGCCCAAAGCATGTTCAGCATCGTCACTATCATGTCTGGTGACAAGGAAGATGTTAAATTTACTCAGGTACCTGCGTTTTTTAGACCCCACTGGTCCGAGTATGTCCTGCCAAGATTACATCTGCGTTTGTGCCAATCTATTTTTTAGTGTTTTACTAGATGACACGGACGTCACGCGAAGGCTAGGGGGTGGAGCATACAAAAGGTTCGGAATTGACCCAGGCACTGTAACATTGGTCATCATCCGTCCTGACGGGTATGTTGGGATGATCGCGCCTGCGAGTGCGTTAGAAGACGTCGACAGCTACTTCGCAGCTTTTACGATTCCCCGGAAGGGAGTGTTGGCCATGCAGTTGCCTCAGACTTAATAGATTTCTGACGTAGCAGCCTTAACTGAATATTGAATATCTCGGACTGCGCGGACGCCAATCTTGCTTGCCTTCGCCTATTGGAGCGACGAGGAAGTTAACAGTGAACAGTCTCAGATAGTTTGTTAGGTACTGTACGTTGTTCGGTAAGCTAAACTCGGTGAAACGTCAGGCCTTCAACGTTGCGAAAATCAATTAACATGCCATTTGCTTCACTCTGGTTTCGAACACCTAGGAGGTGTGGAATTAGGATGAGGTGCGACAGAAACGCACCATCGAGGGTTACAGGCTGTGGGCGAGATGGCAGATGCACATTGCCTTGCCAGTTTTTCTTGGTAGTTCACCTGTCTTCGAATCATGTCATGACATGAACGCCCGGTATTGCAAGTGTACGATTGAAAAAAAGTGGACAAATCCGGACTCGAACCGGAGACCCCCCGCAACTCAGCGCCATGCTAAGCGGATGTGATAACCAGCTACACCATATGCCCGACGGAGATCATGTGATTGAGTTTGATCATAAACATCATCGATAAGGAATGTTCTCTTCCTTGCAACTGCCCATCGATAGTCGATGCTGATCCACACCCGAGGGACCGACATTGTGCGTAAACTGGGGTATATAAACCTGCAATGGCTTCATGGGATATTTCATTCCATCTCGCTCGTTGTCCCCTACTGATTGCGATGCGCATAGAAGGAAATCGAGGTGATCGGCATGAGCTAGTCAATAGAAACTCGGTAACTTTGATAAAAATGTCAACGGCGGAGTCACCATGTCTGCAACGACATACTGTCCATTGTCCCAGTGAACGAAACAGATTAGTATGGAGATGAGTGCCACAGAGTAAAGTTCTCAAGTACGCGCAATGTAGGCATCACACTGCGCTTCGTAATACGAATTTTAGAGACATCGCGTTCAGTCTTCCAGATGCGATATACCAGCAATCCTGCATTTAGGTGGTCATGGGGCTACGACATCGTGCTCGCGTGACAGTGCGCGCACCTGAAGCGATCAAATGAGTTGAAAGCGTCGACACTGAACGCCATGAACAACAATCCAGATTCTATGGTGAGGATGTAAATTGCGAAATACCGTAGATCGAAGAGACACCAGTCACTTGGAGGGCATGTCAGAGCGCCTGACTTCCTGTACATGATTGCGATCTAACCCGCGCTACTGCTCCATAACAAGCTTGGTAGGATGATGATCCAGGCACACCGCCAAACAACGTAACAGCGATAAATCTATTGGCAAGATATGCATTTCTATAAGCCAATAGGATTTTAAGCTTTGCGAGGAAAAATACTAGTAAAGCCAACCACCGCCCAATCACCAAGAGGGAAGCTCTGCAAGATGAATCTCGCATTCTTGATCACGTACGTTTCTTGGGAAACGTCTTCGAAGAATGTCACTGGTACGCCTGGAAACGTGTCGCGATACTTCATCATCCCATCTTCGAAACGGATGCTGGATGCAAGAGGCGAGAAGCTAACTGCGGTACTCAGTATCAACAGTAGGATGGTCAACACGGCGATTGGGCGATTACCGTCCGGTATGCGTGGTTACTGCCCAGACGGTTCCTATAAACATGAGGACCGAAAGGCTTGAAGAACCCTAGTTTGGTGGGCGTGAAGATGTATGAGATACTCACCGTATAAAATGCTTTCCAGCGCTATTGACAATACAGTTGCGGTGTCCAGCGAGATAGGCATGGCGAGAATGATGCCTGGGGAATCAGTGAGGATGTACCAGTGGGCATCTTCTCCAGCTCTATTATTCGTTGCACGGAGGCGGCCTGTCTCTGATGATCATGCATCATGGTCTGGGAGCTATGTAGTCTGTGTGTGTGTGTGATGAAGTGCGAAGGGTACATGCTTTCTGATAGCAAGAATATATTCAAGTTTAAAGTTATGATTATTTGCCGCGCTTTCGGAGTCAATACCCTAATTACAATTTTCGGTGGAAACGAACCATGCGGCGAAGTCGTGCTCATTTCCAGCGAACGTACTTTTCCCTGATCGTCGGTGCTAACAATTAGTTTCAAGGGCCGAAACCAGTTCATTCCGTTCGTACAAGCAACAACCCCAGAGCAATAAGAAAATCGTGGGCCTATCATGTCGTCGGCATTTTCAAGCATGTCGTCTTCAGTCCGTCTCCACTCCACTTTGCCACCTCAATGAGAAGGTCGCGCTTCTTTTCTATCGCTGTGGCGGAGTGAAGCTCGTACAGCGTTGCTGTGAGTACGTTAGTCTTTGACAATTCTCAACATGATGATAATGATACAACGCACAAAGATTGAAGAGATAAGGTTCCGCAACAACCACGGCTGATGGAGAGCTGTGCAGTGCAGCTTCAAGGACTTCGATACTCTGGAAAAAGGCCGTCGAGCAGGAAACATCATAGCAATGAGATAATCCTCACCTCCTTCAGCTTCCCCTGACTCAGAAGAGCCACAGACAGATTATTGATCGCCTTAGGTGTGTGATCATCAATTTCGACACAAATGGCTCAGTACTCACTACAAAATTATCCGGTTCTGCCTGCACGAGGCTTCGAAGCAGTTCATCCGCCCGCACCCAGTTTCCCTCGGCGCAAGCAAGGAGAGCAGCATTCATATCTTTGAGAGTTTGCGGGACGCTGGCATCGCTATCGACGGCAGCGAAGTGCATCGCGGCCTTGGTGAGGTATCCGCTCTGCAGGTAAATGCGACCCACAGCAGACTGAATGGCAGAGGAGGGCTGCTGCCCAGTACGTTGTGTGAATAGTGGCTCCAGGAGTTTCGTCGCTGCAGTGAAGTCCTGCACCGAAATGTATTAGCTCGTTGATACGAATCGGAAAAACAGACATACCTTCATCTCCATCATTTGTGACGCAATGATCAGGCACATACGTGCAGCACGCTCAAGCCACATTGATAAGTTAGCGTCGTCGCCCTCGGCTTTGGAAGCCTTCGCTTTGAGTTTGCAATTCTTGAGCAAAGCATAGAGAACATCCAGGTAGCCCATGGGATCACCTGCCCAGTACTTAAGGCGTGCATGCATGACCTCGAGCTCAAAGGGGAGGACACGGTCAAATAGGTACGCCCGGGCTGATGGCGGTTCCGTGGCATTGAGCACTGCAAAGAGGTTGGTGCACTCGGCAGATGTTTGGTTGTAGAGGCGGAGGCGGGCAAGGCTTGATAGACGAAGAGACCAGAGCTGTTGAAAGAGTCTAAGTCACAGTGTACGTGACCAGTGTGTGCTTACATCAAGAACGCGAGTGAGATCCTCGGGATTACAAGCTACTAAACGATCTCGCGCCATCCTGGCAAGCGCACGCCAGCTGTTGGACATCTGCCCAGATGATACTCATTGAGATCTCAAGTTTATAGCGCAGGGCGTACTCTCAGACTCACAACCATGGAATGAAAATCAGAATCCTGCCATTCACCAGTGACATCTCGTACAGGCCGCTTCTCAGGCGGAGATACATATTTGGTGAGGAGAATATTTAGAGGGTCCGTCTAATAGTACATGGACGATACATCAATGGTGGGCGCTGATGAAACCACCAGGTAAGAGTGTAAGATAAAGAGAGGCGTACGTTTGGAATAGGTAAAAACATAGTAGGCATAGTGAGCCCAGGAAGATACAATTCGGGTGCCTCAGACTCAACCTCACTTGCGGGGGGCGGGGGTACATCTTTGTTAAGGTTGGGTGAAGGGAGTGAGGGGGGCGCTGCCGAAGGTGATAACACGGCTGATTGTGCGAGTGCGATCTCTTCATCGGCAAGCGAAGCACCTTCACCTTCAGATGAGGCACCGTCCGACTCTTCAATTATGAACGGGTCTGGTACTTCAGGTTCCATCACTTGTGGTGGGGGGCTGAGGGCCCCTGCACCCTCTGCACCATCTTCAGGCAAGGTCTCCAGTTGCGAAGGACGATCGATTTGAGAGGCGGATTCCTCGTGGGATGGTGGCAAAGGCATGGACTGAGCAGAAGAGTAGAGAGAACTCTGAGAAGGGTGGGAGGAAGTGATTGATTCTGTGATAGACGCTGGTGCGACCGAACTACTTCGGCCGAGGGAGGTAACACGGAGCCGTGGGGAAGGTGGACCCCATTCGGCGGTGACAAAGGTACCGCCGTTCTCGGATACAGACATCATATCTTCTGAGGTCCTCGAGTGCTTTGAGTGCTTCGAGCTGATGTCTATGACATCGGATTCTCGAGAGTTCAAAGTCGCACTTCTGGACCTGCTGGGATGTATAATGATTGTGTGTGGTGCGAATTGATCATCGTACAAGTGAGAGCGGTGAGCAGGAGGTGTGGATGACAGGGAAGAGTCTGTGGTGGTAGTTGTGGCTGAGGACGCCTTACGCTTATGTTTGTGTGATAACCTCCTCTTCACATCTTTCACGAACGCTTTCACCGATTTGACCTGCATTGTCAACGAGCTGGGTGATGCTGGAGTGCGATTGTGGGTGGCCTTGATGCTTCAGGCGTGGATGGTACTGGAAGGTTCACTAGTCGTGGGCTGGATGTTAGAGTGTGCTTGAAGGAGGGCCTCATGGCAGACGGAATTACCTTTTAATACCTGCCAAAGACCCGCTTTACACGCTTTACACGAGCGCCTGCTGGCAATGCGTCCTGTGCGTGGCCAGTTAGTCAGTGATATCACTACTATCGAATATCTCAGACTCACCAAGTCGTCAGGCTCACTACGTCTTCCTAGCTCGATTGAAAATTCGCTTCCTCGTATTTGTGTTTCTCGCATTAACCACTGGTACTTATACCCAACCATACCCGACCCCCGGCACTACGCGACCCGAGTATTATGAAAGGCACCCCGCTTTGTTCGTTCAACCTTATCCGCATTTGTGCTCATCGGGATTCACACTTGCCATGACTTATGAGGCACGCAAAAGGGATCATTGACATGTTGGCATATCTTGGGCCTGCTTGGGCCAGGCCTGGGCCTAATATAGGTGTCGTTGGAACACTGGAACTTGCCACGACTCGTAGTCTCGTGATGCATAGTCGTGGAACGTCCATCCATTGCAATAATCAGGACTCAGGGAAAACTCTCAGCTGAAGCTCTTATTTGACATTCCATTGGACGATGCATCACAGTCTATTATAGTGATCCTCAAGGCCTCAAGGTTGTCCACTCTAGACTCAGACCGGAAGTTGTTCGCCTTTCTCACATACGAAACGCCTGCACAGCCGTCTGACTTCGCTTCCATTATTTTGTCACGGCAGCTCGCAGGATCGACTGCTCCGATACTAGCAATAGCATACTGTTCCGGGCCCGCCTGCATCGCCTCAAGGAGTCTCACTCTTGCCATGGTTCCATCTCCGGAGACCTATTGACCAATCACTCCTAGCTGATAAAGTTGGAGCAGAATTCAGTTTGTGTACGCCCGAACTTATGCAATCCAACACGTTCCTTTAACACCACCGGCACTCGATTTATGGAAATGACATTGACAAGCAGCTTCTAGGCATGAGCAACGTGGCTGCTTATACTCCTGACTGCAACCTGCCGCGGTACAACTTTACCATGAAGATCCAGATCATCATGTACAAGTGTTGATGCTCTCGATGACTCGGCTAGTTTCCGGCATCGCGCGGCGACACACCAATGGCATATCTACGCTAGTGCTTAAGTGGTCGACCTTGCATGCCTGCACAAGCAGAACGGCATCGATAGCACCAGATTCAGCTATCTCTCTTTGTTTTCCTTGCCTTATTTCGGATCGTCGGCAACTTCCACATGAGAATTTACTTCAAACTTACATATAAAGCTCGTTATCTCTTCGTATGACTATGTTCGCTGGACTAAGTTGGACTAGCACTATGACGCGTTTTTTTTAAAGGTATCTCCAAACTTGATATCAATCAACTTACATACAAATACAATTATCATGTAGGTAATGTAGGGTGCCGATCTTGAGAATTCTCGAGATATATGCTTCTGATCGTTATCGACGCCTCCTTCTCCTACGTCACCCTAGTTAATACGCCACGTACGCAACGCACAACAGTGGGAAGCCGGCATAGAGTCCCAGCCAGAACACCACGTTCCCCATGAGCTTATTGCGCTGAATCACTGGCGCCCTGCACACCATGATCAATGGGATCTGGATGATTTGCATCAGGAACAGGTACATGCTGCATTTGTTCCACGATAATCAGCATCATAATGCAAGGAAAGAAGCAGAGTCTCTCACCGAATCTTCTTGGTCACAATCGTCATGACAAGCTCATGCGCAATGGCACTGAGAAAGAATGTGACGAACATCGCTGTGGTGCGCGATAGGCCGTACGAGGCGCGTGTCGAGGCATACACATGCCGGAGGAGGAAGGTATGTACTGGTTTATTCCACTTGCGTGAGAATTCTTCCCAAGAAGTAGAGTTCCACTACACAACGACAATATAAGTCACTTTTGAGGTGCAGTTAAAACAAATAATGTCTTACCCAGTCTTCATAGAACTGGCGATCGGCGAAACTACAAAAGGTATGTTAGGTGGCTCAGAAAGGGTACGATAAAGCTTACTAGGAAAGCTCAGCAAATCCATTACAAATACATTCTTGGAGGTCGCGTCAGATCAATGTTCCACTATTGGCTGAAAACTCACCAAATATGATATAAAACAGAAGTAAAAATGCAATCATGAACGGCAGTGCAAGGTCAAGAAGAGAGCGAAAGAACGACTGATCCGGTGTAGGTGTGAGCGGGATGATAAAACTCTCCGTAACTGTGTACAGCAGCACAAATGAGCCCATGAACGCGACTGTTTTTTCAAAAATGTATATCGGCCGTATTCTTGCAATTCCCAATTAGCACGCACTGCAATGATGATACAATTACAGCTTACCGGTCGGTCCGCGGGTACTCCAACTCATATACCAACGTCGGGATCAATTGGTAGACCGCGAAGTTCCAGAGTGTGACGTTCTCGGGCCAACGCACACGCTCTGGGCCCGTGCTCACTAACTCCGAGTCCAAGTCGAGGAACTCCTTTGCTAGCCCTGCGACGAGCTCATCCGGGTGGAACGCAAGGGCATCTGCAATCGAAGCCTCAACTTTCTCACATTCACCTCCACCTTCATTAAGCGCCTTGCACTCAGTTTCAGCGTTCTCATCTGACCTTCCGCAGACAGCAGCAAGCCTCTGCCTCAGGGCAGAGGCCGTCCCTGGGTCCGTAAATGATTTCATCAACATACCATCCACATCGGGCGTGCTCATGCCCACCGGCGTTAATACGTCATCAGTAGCCTGAGCCTCGACCTTTTCCCTCCTCGAAGTCGCGTCACGTAATGCCTGTTCCCATCCTCCGACACTGACCGTAGCGCACTTGAGCTCCGCAAGCACGTTTCTCGAGCGCTTGAAAATCCCCTGGAGGTAGCCATTCACGGAAACGTAGGAGTGCATCTTCATAATCATGACCTGCGTTTCTTGCCCTCAGGAACGCGATCAGAGCCCTAAATGACATACATACAAATGAGTGGAGAGTGAGAAATCCGGATTGGACCCAGGGCCATTGCCTGGAATGTTCAGTGGTCAAAGATATGGCTTGAAGATATGAGATGACACATACCTATGAAATGTCCATGTAACTGTGACAAGCAGCACACACGCCTGGAAGATGTGTTGCAGAATGGCGCCCGTCCAGTAGTATCTGATCCAGCCCTTGCTAATTGCCTTGACAAATGGCACACATAGAACTGTCGTAGCAACTAGAAGGGCGTCACTCAATGCCAGTGTGATTGCGTGCCGCGAAAACATCATCGCGAAGGCAAATTCCAGCGCATAACCTTTGGCTTCGAGGCTAGCGATATAAGTCTGCAATGTAAACAGAAATAATGACATCCAGAAGAGCGTAAAGAAACCCTGGAGAGGGATAAGTTAGTCTCAAGCAGAGGCACCCATGAGGCAAGAGACGAACGCGAAACTCGTTGGTGCCCGAAGCTTCGTTCGTTGTGTCAAAGTGTGTCTTCCTGGCTTCAAATGTGATCATCGCGCGAAGCTTCTTAGTCGTTCGCGATCGGAATGGCTTAGACACGTATATTGTACCCTCCGTCGTCGCGAATCTACCATCTTCACTGTGCGACATTGCTATAGTCCCGGTATCCTGGAACCCATGGGACGGTGGTGATGTCTTTTTATTCGTCGCGTCAGACGATTTTTCCTGGTGGGAGAGTGGTACGGAGAGCATCTGGTGGAGATTTAGCAGCCCTCCAGTGACGGAGAACGACGGCTTTGCTGCTTATACATACTATGCATCAGTGTCACGTTGCCCCCAGTTGGCGACATCCCGAGAATGGTAATTTTTCAAAGTCAGCGAATCTTACCAGTCAGCATCTGTCTAATTCCGAGTCAATCGCACTTGCAGCATACACTTTTTTTGAACCCCGAAGATCATGGTGGAAAAAGATGAACAAACCAAGGCCATCGAACGCGAAGCGCCGATCCATTTAAAATGGATGCGGGAGGCAATGCTAATGGTGAAGGTTAAATTTCAGAGTACTGTTTGATCTTAACACATGTTAAGGCAGAAGAAGCATTAGCACATAGTGAAGTACCCGTGGGTTGCGTCTTTGTGCGGGAACACGGGGTTATCGCCCGCGCGAGGAATCGCACCAATGAACTAAGAAATGTGACTTATAAAATCACCCACTCGTCCTATCGTCCTGAGTCCTGCTTTACAGGCTTCCAGACATGCCGAGCTCGAAGCCATTGATTGTATCTTGGCTGATAAGGAGCTGACTCCACAATTTACTCGGTATCCACTGGAAGACACTGTACTGTACGTCACAGTGGAACCATGCATCATGTGCGCATCTGCGCTTCGTCAACTGGGCATCAAAAAAGTCTTTTACGGATGTGAGAACGACAAGTTTGGTGGGTGCGGGAGCGTTTTAGGTGTCAATGAAAGGTTTGTTTCTGTCCTTGCTACATCTTCAAATCGGAGCTCGATTATCGTCAGCGTGAGGCATCCCATTCACCCATCCTATCTCGCTACTGGAGGGTACCTTCGAGAAGAAGCTATAATGATTTTGCGCCGATTCTATGTGACGGAAAATACGAACGGTATATCCTGTTTCATACTCAGATCAGGTTATCACTGATGTACTGGTTTAGCGCCTGTCCCGAAACAAAAATCGACTCGGGTTCTCAAGACAGAAATTCCCCCGAAGATCCAAACCTGACCACCGCCCATGATGACATTACGTTTTAAACGATTTAATACTAGGCACCAGCACGATAGGAAGGAAAAAGCGGTGCTTGCGGATTTCAAAATTTCATAAGGTCGTCCAGGGCTTCAAGTTTAACGGATTTTCTTCCAGCGCGGTTTCACGCAAGCTGATGGCACCCATCGAAAAGTTGGATTCAACACTGCAATACGTACTCCATAAATGGGAATTACGTGTTTTTATACTATGGGTGTATTGGTACCACACAAAGCTCCGAGGATATGAATCGCATCTATATTACGGTCCCTTGGCCTTCGCTGGACAGTGCAATCACTGACCATCCTGCAACTCTAGCCCGAGTGACTGCGCCACAAAACCCCACTTATCTGCCGCGTCTTGGATCCTGCAAAGCCCAGTATGTCACATGTTTAAACATCCCAGAAACATAAGTGCGCACCTTTTCTCAGTAGCCTTGCCAGCCCCATGTCCTGCTTTCTTGTCAATGCGGATAAGAAGGGGGTGAGGGTTATGGGCAAGCATGTGTTGCAACGTCGCAGCATGTTTGAATGAGTGCAGCGGAACAACTCGGTCATCATCTGACACGGAATAATCAGCCAAGTTCAAAGGATCAGAAGAGACAACTCACGATCGGCAGTCATAAGTAACAGGGGAGGCAGAGCCTTGTCCGTTGGGATATTATGTAGGGGCGAGATGGGGTAGATGAAGTCAAAGTCATGCGGGTCGTGCGGATTTCCGTAGTCAGACGTCCATGCTTTGCCTGCAGACCAGACGTAAGATCTCCATCAAACCCTGCAGGGAAATATGCCCTTACCGATTGTAAAATCAGCAAACTATACCAGTTATGTTGATCAGAAAGCGATACTGCTAGAAAGACGACTCTTACCTTCAAGAGGTCGAGCACGCCTACTTCTGCCACGCCTGCCCCGAATGTGCCCTCTGGAGCGATGTTCACGCAAGCGGCGACGAGCAGACCTGAAATCATCGCTCAGTATCACTACAGATATGCGTGTAACATAACTTGCCTCCATTAGATCCACCGTTGATGGCAACCTTGCCAGGAGCAGCGATCTTGTTTTTGACAAGGTACTCCCTGCAGATGAGAGCATTCAGCGTGTAATCGAGAAGTTAGATGACACTACTCACGTAGCAGCGATGAAATCATCGAAGACGTTGATCTACGGCAGTGTTAGACATCATTCTTGGCGGTAGTCAAGCTGTGCACCTTGCGTTCTTTGGTGCCAGCAAGATGCCAATCCTCACCAAATTCGCCTCCTCCGCGAATATTGGGCAAAGCATAAACAGCACCGTACATCTTCATGAAAGTGAGGATAGTAGGACTGAACGAGGGGTTTATCGATATACTGAATCCACCGTAGCCTGAGTCATGGTGTCAAGTGCTGATTGAAACTGATAACGATATCTTACCATATTGAATAGCAGGTGCAGTTCCATCAGACTTCGTCGACTTGTGCTTCACGACGAACATCGGCACCTTTGTGCCATCCTTGCTATCGTACCAGACCTGCTCCGCGCTGAACTCATCCGGCACCAGCCCATTCATCATTGTTGACCGATATATACTCCAACGCTTTTCTTCGCTCGGTTCATCGAAATTGTATCGGGCTACTATCCCAGGATTGGTAAACCCAGTCAGCAACACGAAAAAGCTCGACTGTGCGCGGCGGGCCGCGACTTCCGTGGCGCCAACGAAATCTGGAGCAAGTCGGGTGAGCTGTTTACCCTCCATCGAGTAGAGGTATATTTCATCCATGACCTGTCCGTGACGTCAGGCTATACAAGTTGGAGCGGGTGGTGCAGCTCCTCTTACATTACGCTTGTACACAACTGCCAGCTTATCATCTCCGACAGCAGTTACGTCGTCCAAGTATGCATCCTTGACTTCGGGTATGAGGACCTTGTGCTCCCGCGATGGATCCGAAAGGTCAATCGTAATAACTTGATATTGAGGCGCGTTCTCATTTGTGCGCAGATATAGTTTAGGTCCGTCATTCGCAATGCTGATGGGAAATGGCGCATGATGTCAACAGGTTAAGTGACTTCCATCAGACTAATGACAACCACTGACATCGTGTATTCCGATTCGAACTCATTCACAATCTTGTCCCATTTCATGTTTTGGCCAATTTCATTTCCTTGCAAATCGGCCACCCAGAGCAAGTTTTTCTGGGCCCAGCATAGTTTAAGTGATCTTACAAGGGATAAATAAATAGCGAGCACAGACCTTTCCGGTATCCTTAACAATATCAAGAAACAGATATTTCCCATCTACCTCCGATATCGAAGCGCCCCACATCCATTCAGGGTGTTCGGCATCTTTCATGATCAGGATATCTTCCGCTAGACACTCGTATTAGTCAAGAGCAGCGATGAAGCCAAATGCAGATAACTCGAACATTGTGGTGTTCCGATCTTGTGGTAATAAAGCATAGCATCCTTATCGTCGGTGGTCTCCGTCCCAGCTTTGTCCTCCGTTGCAAGACCATGAGACTCCCTGCTTGGGAATCGCTATAAAAAGTAATCTCAGTGCCGGATACAACGGAAATTACTCGAGACACACCTGGTAGAAAAAACCTTTGGAATCATGAGTCCAAGTAATGGACGAAAATTTAACGAAGCGAATCTCCTCTGGGAGCCTTGTTGCATGGTGATCGTTAGGCTGTCCATCAATCGCGGAGAAAGGTTCGCTTGTACGGCGCACATAAACCGTATAAAAATCGCTTCCCTGAAATGTGTTGGAGATTAACATCCAACTCCAAACCCACGTATATTTCACGCACCGACAACGAGATCCCATAGGCGAAATGTTCTCCAGAGCGAGAGAATGCCGTTACAGAGAGTGCCACAGTGCCGTCAGTGGATAACAAATTTGGCTAAGGAGGAGTGTGTCATTACTGGAATTCGCCCACACTAGTAGACGTGCTTACATCGAAGTAAACTTCTCCACTTGACCCTTTCTCCCACGGTTCTTCGGGGAGACAGGCATCCTTGGAACGGTAAATGACTGTAAAACCAAGTTTTCATCATGCAGAATCTATATGTTGTCCCAACCAACCTGATTGAGGCTGGAGACCGCTGTTGTAGTACCAGTACCAACGGCCATCATACTTGAGCGATGGTGCAGAAAACTTGAGAGGAATGAGTATTAACTAAGCAATTGGCTGGTGAACGAACCTTAGCATAATCGGTATTTACCCTGATCTCCTGCTCAAGTTTGGTCCGGGCAGAATTTTTATCCAAGTAAGATCTGGTGAATGCATCTTGCGCTGTGGTCCACTGATCAGTCTCCTCGGTGTGCTCCTCAAGCCATCGATATGGATCAGGGACGTGAACTTCGCCTTGTTTCTCGCTCTTGTAGACATCAACGTGGTCAGACCGACGAGCTGTCGGATATTGGTTAGGTGTCCAAGGAGTGATCATGGTTCTAGTATGGGTTGAGCGTGTGGGGAATCTAAATATCTTATAAACGCTAGTTCGAGTTGTGGGACGAAACGCGCGGAGATGCAGGATGAGCATACGAATGTCCACTCTGCTTTAAATAATCCCAATCAGATCAGGGGTGCCAAGAGTCACACAGCAAAGGAACATGCCAAATGACTAAGTAAAAGATCGATATGAAGGCGAGAAATCCAGGCCTAGTTTTCCGAGCCTTCTGTACGGAAATGGATAATGGTCTTCCTCCAAGGCAGGACTACTATCTCGAGCGAGGCCTAGGTTTCGTCTATAATGGTGTGTGTACGTGTAGGACCTTCGGAAGTGGGATCCGGTACTGGCAGCGGGACCTGTCCTTATGAATCCCCTTCTGAACTTGTCTAGAGACGGGTCAATGATAATAATGAAGGATTACTCACTAATGAACCGGGGAAACCCACGAGCCGTTGATATATATTACTTATTATAAAAGCCGAAACAAATTATGCTAACCACTCCGACGGCAACACACCTTCTGATTATAACATGTACAAATAACTCCAGCACTCATTCCATATTTGGAGCTTGATGCAGAACGAACCTTACTGAGTACTCTCTTCTCTATTTGCTATGGATCAGGCAGGTCGATAGTAGTTGCCCTTCTACCATTACATCTCTGACGCTCACTCCAGGATTCTTTTAGGCAGCTCCTTCAGACACCTCGGATATCCACGTCTATCGGTGCAACTCCACAACTCAAAGGAGCCAAGGGCGCATCTCTATTGAAGCAGCATGTCCAGTACCTTTAGTTTCAATGCGTATTTTAACTCTTCATTACAGGAAAGTTTCAGCGTCTTCTGAGCCAAAATTCAAGCCACGTAAAGTGAAGAAGACGGAATCTCAATACCGCGATAGGGCCGCGGAAAGGCGCGACGGCGGAAAAAGTGACTATGCTCAGGTACGTCTGCTATTGTCTTGTGCCAAGCACACTCTTAATGAGGGCAGGTCGAAGCTGTTCTTGAAGACTTTGAACGGCGAACAGCAAATGACGATAAAGATACCGTGTGTGCCATTGCTTATATATTTCTACGCTTCTACTTACATTATCTAGGTTGACGAGCAGCGCCAATATCTTGGAGGAGACAGCAAACATACGATTTTAGTGAAAGGCCTAGATGTGTCTCTCTTGGAGCAGAATAAAGCTCGGGCAGCTGCTTCTACTGAAGATGATGACACGCTTGAGCAAGCTTTCCTCGAAGCCGCCTCGGAAGCCGCGGTACCAAGGAAGAAGACTCGAGAGGACATCATCCGGGAGCTGAAAGCTAAGAGGGACGGCGAGGGTTCACAATCCCTCAAACCCATGAGCGAACCTCCTCAAGATGATGTCTACAAACTTGAGAAAGCAAAGGAGGCGGGAAAATTTAGACCGATTGGGTTTAAGCCGATAGGGATGCACCAGAAGGATGAGAAAAGTGGCAAAAAACGCAGTAAGGAAGAGGGCACAAGCCGCGAAAAGAGGAAGAAAAGGAAAGTGGAAGGAATTTCAGGCCCATCCCAACCCACCAAAGCTGTTCCCCACACGAGAGTTGAGCAGCTAGTGGAACATAGGGCGGAAGGATCATCACAAGCCCACCAAAGGCTCCCGTCTCCACCTGACGAGGACATAGATATTTTTGCAGGGGCTGGTGACTATCGAGGCTTTGTCAAGGATGATGACAGTGATGAAGATCACTCAGATTCCGCCAACAAGGCCGAATTGGAGCATGGTGTTAATCTTCTCCGTGCTTCATCCGAACGCGCTCGTTCTACTAGAGGGTGGTTTGGAAAAGAACAAGATGACGAAGCCTCAAAACAACCACCAGCATCCGCAGAAGATCCCGCACTTCAGCTGCCACCATCAAACCCTACACCTCAGGTGGATGAAGAGGAAGAAGAATCTTTGCGCCTCAAACCATTAGAGACATCTGCACTACCCTCAATCCGCGATTTTCTTGCAATGGATGCAGCTGCTGAGAAGGAGGAAAAGAGGAAAGCCAGAAAAGAGAAACGGAAAAACAAGAAAAAATCTAATGGGAACGATGACGACGATTGAGGCTAGTTACAACATTGTTAGATACCTGCGCTTTTGACATGGTATAGACAACGCTTCATTAAGCCTCATTCTTTACCCACATGCGGATTAGCGAACAAAAGCTTTCCACGCGACTTGTACTGTGCGAATCCCAGTCGTGAATCCATTCCATCGATTGTCCTAAAAAGTGGTCAGGCATTCCAGAGCGTTCCAGCCAGTAAATCAAAGTTCAACATCACTTACCGCTTCTTCATCTCGCTTGCCCATGTGATGTCCTTCAACGGTGGAGCGTTTAGGGATGCTCCAACCAGCCCAAGAATGAGTGCGAGAACACTCTCATACACAATCTACTCCGGACACGTATGAGAAAGAGTGCTGTCTGATGGGGTGACTTACATCAAGAGGTAATGATCCTTCAGGCTTGCCCAAAGCCTTCAGGAGTGACAAATCTACAAGTCAATTTAGCTTTTGAATCCTGGCTGCCTCTAGTCTTCATCATGAAGCTCACGTTCGTACGTGGAATATGCAGCTATAGAACTTCATGAGTGCGGTGGGGTGTCGAGAAGAATATTCATACCGTGAAGAAGGGCGAAAGTAGCCAAAGCAAGGAATAACTTCCCGATCATAACGTTTTCTAAAGAAGTAGCAACTACTATGCTGGTCACGGTAGTAGTACAAGCAACAAAGCTAATATGGCAAATTGTTGTTTAGTCCTAATATGTGGTGCCAAACAACCGAGTCGCAACGCTATCCTTTATACGGGACTCCGCGGCGGTATACATTTTATTAGCCTTGAAGTACTCCGAAAGTCCTGACTGATCCTGACTCGACAGCCTACCCTGAAATGATCAAAAGCCCGCAGGCTATAAATACAGTATGATAAGTTCGTTTGTCCCTATCAAACTTGAAGCGGGTTCGCTATCCCCACCTCTGGACTTGCAAAGCTTTTCGTCAGATGGACACCTCTAATTCTCCTCGCATAGTAGCCAGTGAGACCACGCCTCTGGTCCCTGCACCGGCTTTAAAAAAGCCCAGGACGCCTCTTCCAAAACTCCAGATAGGCATACTCATGGTATTGCAACTTGTGGAACCCATGGCTTCGATGTCTATATTCCCGTATATCAATCAGGTATGACTTCACAGTGACCTGGCATTTTACTGCCACATCCAGATTTGACCCTGCTTCTCTGTTCAGCTTATTAGAGAACTTGACATCACTGGAGGTAACGATGCCGCTGTAGGATACTATGCTGGAATAATTGTATGCACCGATATTATGACTTGCCATGATTATTTCCCCTCATGCGTTCTACAGGAATCGCTATTTTTCGTTACGCAAGCACTGACAGTGCTGAGGTGGAGTCGGTTGTCTGATCGCATTGGACGCAAGCCAGTGCTATTAATT
>PVYJ01007041.1:20334-47725 GCA_002995095.1 Rhizopogon sp. AM-2018a | reverse complement strand
AACGTATTTATGTTGCATCGGGGCTTTGTATTATTTTCTTTGTCAAATCAACACCAGTATCTGGCCTCTCTCTGTCCATTCATCCTCGCATCGTCCTCACTCCACTCGTCTCATTGAGCACCCATTACATTATTGTGAACTTCCTGCTTTATCAAAAGAAGCCAATCTTGAATGCAATGTCCTTCAGGCTTTGGACTCAGTCCCACTGCTTGTCATTTGCCAGTGAGTCCAGCTTGAATCTTGATTCTGAGAATGTTGACACCACCGCTAGTGTTTCCACTCACTCACTGAGATTTATGGATGCCTATAGAAAAGGACTTGATGGCAAGTAAGCAGCATGTGCATCAAAGAAACTCCATGGTCATTGAGTGTTACCTGAGACCATCATGAGGGATTTGATGGACACGGGTTTGGCTGGTTGAATTCATGCTATCTCACTATACTGTCCTCTTACAATACACTTTATTGCACTCCGAGTCCATACTATCTGTCACGTGCACACTGCTACTTAGAGTAAGGTCACACAATGTAACGGAATATCACAGAAATGTCACGTCATGTGATGTGGATGGGTTTGGATGAGGTCTATCTTAGTTTTTATGGTAATCAGAAAGTTTGAAGTCTAAAAAGAAGAGGCGATACCAGGGTTCGAACCTGGGTTTCGGGAAAGAATGGAACATCAAAATCCCGAGTGATAACCACTACACTATATCGCCATGCATTATCAATTTCGCTTTGTTTATCATTCAGATAATCCGGTGGCAGCAACATTAATTCATACTTTGAAAAAATCTTCTGAAGTTTACACGTACGTCACCTCCGAGGAAGGACTTTCGTGATTCGAATACTCTCTGTGCGATTGTTCTCGTATTTCTGCAGCTGGTTTGCAGTCACTGGGTTGAAATAGCGATACAGGTGAACAGAAATAGCGGCGGTTTACATCTTCATCGGTCATCGACCGCAGTCAACACGATTCAAGTTCTGTCGATAAGTACTCCGTCGATTCATCCACCATGACTGGGAACAGCGACGAGTCGTTTGCAGCACTCGTCGACACTGCGAACCCTGCAGCTTCTGGGTACCGCCAACAGTACTCTAACAACCCATACCTCCATTCACATACTCATACCAATACGTCTGGTTATCCGCCTTCCCAGCAGCCAAATCTCATGGATCCCTTCTTTGACGACGACGACGAAGTCAATGCTCCTCACTCTACTTTCTCCATGTACACCGCTCCCAGACCAATGCATTCCCAGGAGAGCGGGCTCCCTCTCGCCCGTTCAGCTGCACCCCCCGCTGGCATAGGAGCATCTTCCGTGTCTCTTGCAACCCCAACCAACGGTCAACCACAGGGATGGGCATTTGATGATGATGCTCTGTCGCCTACATTTTCAGCCAGCCCTTCTTTCCCCGGCGAGCCATTAACACGCCAGTTCAAGCAACGTAGAAGGTGGAAATGGCCGTGGCAGACGGGAAAAGAGCTTACTGGCGAGCGTATAATCACCCTCAATAACCCATCCATGAATGATGACTATTGCTCCAATTTCGTGTCCACGAGCAAGTACAACCTGGTCACATTTCTTCCTAAATTTCTTGCCGGTATGTGCTATGGGACGGTGTGTTGAAAGAGACACTAATTAATGCATCATTGGGGCAGAGCAATTTTCGAAATACGCCAATTTGTTCTTTTTGTTTACTGCATGCATTCAGCAGATTCCTGGTGTGTCGCCTACGAACCAGTACACCACCATCGCACCGCTGGCCGTGGTCCTCCTTGCATCCGCGTTCAAGGAAGTTCAAGAAGACCTCGTGCGTCCTCCACTTATCCACAAACTTATTCTTACTTCGCCTTAGAAACGACATCAATCCGACTCAGAGCTCAACGCCCGATTTGGCAAGGCGTTGTCTGGGAATACCTTCATTGCGCGGAAGTGGAAGGATATGCGCGTAGGCGACATTGTGCGCGTCGAGTCAGACCAGTTCATCCCGGCTGATCTTGTGTTGATATCGTCGAGTGAACCCGAGGGATTATGTTACATCGAGACGTCGAATCTCGACGGGTGTGTCCCCCCTTCCCCTTCCCCTCCTTCCCTGACTGACCCCTCCCCAGCGAGACCAACCTCAAAATCAAGCAAGCTTCCCCACAAACTTCCTCACTCACCTCCCCACCCCTCGCCAGCACTCTACATGGCAAGTTGCGATCAGAGCATCCCAACAACGCGTTATACACTTATGAAGGGACCCTGGAACTGTTGAGCGATGTGAATGTCCCGAAGACGGTGCCGCTTGGTCCAGATCAGATGTTGTTAAGGGGCGCACAGTTAAGGAACACGCCATGGGTGTATGGGATTGTGGTGTTCACGGGCCATGAGACAAAGTTAATGCAAAATGCAACGTGAGTATTTCAGGCTTGTTCCATCCCTATGGTTATTCCTTTTCCTCACCCGATATGTCTTCTGCTGTACGCTGACATCTTTCGTGCAGCTCAGCACCGATTAAGCGTACGGCCGTCGAGCGCCAAGTAAACGTCCATATCATCTTTCTCTTCGTCTTTCTTCTTGCCCTCTCAGTTGGGAGTACGATCGGTGCCAGCATCAATACGGTGCGTTTCATATAATTGTATGGATCGAGGATTGACAGAACTTTCGCAGTGGTTCTTCTCCGGCCAGCAATGGTATTTAGCAGAGTCAAGTACATTCACTGGGAAAGGTCCGTACCTCCTTTCTGAGTTGGTTAATCAACGCGTCGACTGAACACGCCTGAGCAGCAAAAGCATTTATCGAAGGTCAGCATCACTTCCTCCCACTGACCTGCATTCATTCACTTACCTGCATTCACTTCTCTCTAGACATTCTCACCTTCATCATCCTCTACAACAACCTCATCCCCATTTCGCTCATTGTCACCATGGAAGTCGTCAAATTCCAACAATCCCAGCTCATTAACGCCGATCTGGACATGTATTATGCGCCCTCGGATACTCCCGCTCTCTGCAGGACCAGCGCTCTCGTCGAAGAACTTGGACAGATCGAATTCGTGTTTAGCGATAAAACGGGGACACTGACGAGGAACGAGATGGAGTTTAAGAAGTGCTCTGTTGCAGGGGTTGCGTATGCAGATGTGGCTGAAGAGGGTGGGGACGAGGGGGAGGGAACGAGGACATTTGAAGAGCTGAGGGGTGTACTTTATGAGAACGCAGAGAAGCCGGTCAGTATGGCAGCGATGGGGGAGCGGGAGGCAGAGGCAGCGAGGGAGTTTATGACGTTGCTGGCGGTGTGCCATACGGTGATTCCGGAGGTGAAGGATGGAAAGACGCATTATCAAGCCAGTAGTCCGGATGAGGCGGCACTAGTGGCGGGGGCGGAGGTTTTGGGCTATCAGTTCCATGTAAGTCGCTTCACTTTCGTATGTTTCATTACTTTTCTAGCTCCCTTCCATCAAACTGCATACTTATACTTGCACAGACTCGCAAACCTCGCTCCGTTTTCCTCTCCATCAACAACGCCCCCGTCGAGTATGAAGTCCTCAACATCTGCGAGTTCAACTCGACGCGCAAACGTATGTCGACGATCGTGCGTACGCCCAGTGGCTCGATCAAGCTTTACTGCAAGGGCGCAGACACTGTCATCATCGAGCGTCTTGCCAAGTCACAGCCGTACACCCAAAAGACACTTGTCCATCTTGAGGTTCGTTCCTCATTCCTCGTGCTGCTTGTGATTATCGTGATCACCCAACCAACGCACAGGAATATGCAACCGAAGGGCTGCGCACGCTTTGCGTTGCCTACCGCGACGTCCCAGAGGTCGAGTACCGCCAGTGGGCCACCATATATGAGCAAGCGGCTGCAACGATTAACGGACGCGCAGAGGCCCTTGACCATGCTGCGGAGTTGATCGAAAAGGATATGTTTTTGCTCGGAGCGACAGCTATTGAAGATAAACTCCAGGATGGTGTGCCAGATACGATACACACGTTGCAAATGGCTGGGATCAAGGTGTGTCTGGGATTATCTTTCATTGTTCGTCTTGAATGCTCATGAGACATTCAGATCTGGGTGCTTACGGGTGATAGGCAAGAGACCGCAATCAATATCGGCATGTCATGTCGATTGATCTCGGAGTCTATGAACCTGGCGCGTTGTAAATGCAGCATAGTTGTGCGCGTGCTGATACTGTACCCCTTTCCTACAGGTCATTGTGAATGAGGAGAATGCCCGCGACACCGGAGAGTTCATCCAGAAACGACTTTCTGCCATCAAGAACCAGCGAAGTACGGGAGAGCTCGAAGATCTCGCACTAATTATAGGTTAGTATTGTGTTCAAACCACCGCCCTCAAGTAACCTCCCCCCCTCCTTTGCAGATGGCAAAAGCCTGGGCTTCGCACTCGAGAAAGAGCTCTCCAAGTCGTTCTTGGAGCTCGCACTCATGTGTCGCGCAGTCATCTGTTGCAGAGTATCTCCACTTCAGAAGGCCCTCGTTGTCAAACTCGTCAAGAAGAACCAGAAAAGCATTCTCTTGGCGATCGGCGACGGTGCGAACGATGTGAGCATGATTCAGGCAGCCCATGTGGGTGTTGGGATTTCCGGCGTTGAGGTACGTTTTGATTAGTGCACGGCATTGTTGTTGCACTTATGCTGATTGTGTACTTCATCAAGGGTCTACAAGCTGCACGTTCTGCGGATGTGGCAATTTCACAGTTTAGGTTTCTCAAGAAGCTATTACTGGTTCATGGTGCATGGAGTTATCAGAGACTGTCGAAGCTCATCCTTTGTGCGTACCACTGATTTCTCCCCGTTTGATGGCACATCATCATCATCATCATCATCATCATCACCCGCAGACTCATTTTACAAAAATATCACGCTCTATATGACACAGTTTTGGGTGCGAATCTGCCTCCTCACCCCATGAACATAACGTCCGACTGACCACGACCATAGTACTCCTTTTTCAATAACTTCTCGGGACAAATTGCCTATGAATCATGGACGATATCATTTTACAACGTCATTTTTACCGTTCTCCCCCCTCTGGTCATTGGTGTCTTTGATCAGTTCGTATCTGCACGAATATTAGACCGGTACCCACAGCTATACGCCCTCGGGCAGAAGAATGTCTTCTTCACGAAGACAGCATTCTGGCTCTGGGTCGGCAATGCGCTGTACCACAGTCTCGTGAGTGCCGATAAGATTTTGTTAGCGGTGACGAGAATAATATTGTGTTTTTACAGATTTTGTTTGCTTTTACCGTAGTTTTGTTCTGGGGGGATCTGAAACAGTCTACGGGGTTGGACTCCGGACATTGGTTCTGGGGTGTGACGCTTTACCTGGCTGTCCTGCTTACTGTCCTTGGCAAGGCTGCTTTGGTTTCTGAGTACGTCCACTCACCCTGTTTGACCTTCATTTTACTGATGTAGGCTTTAGTTTGTGGACAAAATACACTGTTGCTGGTGAGTTCTCCATGTATTACCTTCTCTACTCTCCTCACATCTTTTCTTCAGCGATTCCTGGCTCATTCATTTTCACCATGCTTTTCCTTCCATTATACGCTGTTGTTGCCCCTGCCATTGGATTCTCTACTGAATACTACGGACTGGTTCCCCGACTGTGGACTGACGCCGTTTTTTATTTTGTTCTCCTCCTCGTTCCCATTGTCTGTCTGGCTCGCGACTTTACTTGGAAATAGTGAGTCCACGCCCGCTCAGGTAGGATGACACTTGACATCTTTTATACAGCTATCGACGAACGTATATACCTCTCCCATACCACATCGCTCAAGAGTTACAGAAGTACAACATTCCTGATTACCGTCCACGGCAAGAACAGTTCGTGCCACTGGCAATGTGTTCTGTCCGCTGGTGCTGACCCCTTGTGATCCCAGATTCCAAAAGGCGATCAAAAAAGTCCGTGCTGTCCAGCGGATGCGCCGAAATCGCGGATTTGCCTTCAGTCAGACTGAGAATGGGCGTCAGGACCAGGCGAAACTCATCCGTGCGTACGATACGTCCAAGTCGGGTGCACGGCCGTCGGGATATTAGATGAGAGAGAGCATCATTTGCTTTATCTGTCATTCAGGGACTGTATTATATTACTGGAACTAATTTTACATACCCCGACATACTCTCGCCTTTTGTAGAACAATGATTTTATTCTTCGTTCGGCGTTTGTGTCGATGGGCCATGACTAGACGGCGCATTTGTCTCCCCCCGACGGCGAAGGTAGCTTTGGGTTGAGGTCGGAATCATCAAGGTTTGCGTGCACGCGTGATGGGCTGGGCGTGTACTGATATACACAGCAGGCTTTCGTCACGATATGGGATGATTTTTGGCATAAGACATGTCTGGTTCGTCAAGTAGACCTACTCTATTGTCCGAGGCCACTTTGAGTACAATTGTAACAAATGGAGACATACGAGGGCAACAACAGTAAAACTATGGATACGCAAGCAAAATAAATACATGCGTCATGTCAGTGCAAGGGTACTTCAGTGGTCGCGGGACTTCCTGACAAGATGTGAGCGATGGTATTGACGGAGGAAGAAACATTACCTGTATTCTCCCTCTGCGGCGACGCTAAGCTCTTCGATTTCTCCTTGTGCAGAAGAGAGAGCTTCAGCTGCGGCTGCATAGTAAAGCAACTGGAAAATAGGAGTAAGCCCAGAACGACTTCTCTTTTTTTGAACAAATACCTGAGCTTTCGCAAGTTCATTGAGATTCTTCAAGGGTTCTGGCTGCAAACAATAAGGTAACGTAGAATGAAAGTGAGTAGTTTTAACGTACGTTTTCAAGAACTGTCTTCATAAGTGTAATGGCGACCTCAGTCTTCTGGACGAGGTCATCCTCTGCATTCTCAACATCAAGCCTTGCTTGCTCTTGCTTAGTGGGACTCGTAGACTTCAGACTGTACCGGAAAAATGTAAGAACTTAAAGCTAATACTTGGTAAAAAATACCGACGTCTGCTTAGCAGCATCCAACTCAAGCCTGCTAACACGGACAGCTTGGCGTGCTTTCATAGCGACATTGATAGACGTGGAAAGGGTCGTCTGCCATGGGTAAAGGTATTGCTTCTGAATGGAATCGTCCTGCTGAATGCGAGCCGTTGCAATGTTATCGAAGACCTCCGCATACACGGACAGTGCTTTGCCGAGCTTATCTTCATTTCCACCAGGGGTACATTGCATGGCGGCGGCAGCGTTGGTCGCAGCGCGACAGAGAGCATGAGGAAGAGTCTTGTGCTGAGCCAGTTGAGGAGTAACAGGTGAGGGTGCAGGAAGGTTGGTGCCTTTGAGGTTTGTTGCTGCGAAGTTGGTGATGCCATGGCCAATAGTAGTAGAGAGCTCTGTTATAGACTCCTGGATTTGAGTTGGGTAGTCATATGACTCATTCTCATAGGCCTTGGTTATCCTGGGGTAGGTGAGTCATCGACTAGCACACAAGCGAGGTGCACGAACTTGAGAAGCGCGAGGTGTGCCTGACGCAGCGCGTCGACACGAGCCTCCAAATCCTTGTACTCTGAAATAAACGTTACATTTCAGTATCTAAGCTATAAGAAAGGTGGCTCACCTTGGGGCAACTCCGTAATTTCTTCTGGGGCAACGTGACCCAGACGCTCCTTGGTTGCCTGAACGCTGGAATTAAAGCCCTTTGCCAGCTTGTTGGCTGACTGTCCCAGATTCAAGCCAGAAATGCTCGACTGAAGTTTGTTCCAACCGTCCATTTGAGCTTGAGCTTGAGGGGATTAGTTGACTGTGGAAGTTAAGTGGAACAGTGGCAGTTCACCAGTTGATCGCAGACCGCAGCGAAGGAGCCCAGCGGTGCCAATTATGACCTAATATAGAAATCAGTTCATGGGGTCCTCCAGTCTGACGCGTAACACGACTTGCACTTTCAATTTCAAGCCTCACTTGATCATCCTCCACCATGTCATCTCCTGGATTCGACTTCTCTAACGCTGTTAGGTCAGTATGCATCAACCTTCTCCTCCGTTATTGTCTTACCAGTTATGTAGAAATAACTTTCTTCAGGAGAAAGGCATACCCCTTCCAAAGGCGACCAGCACTGGTACCACAATCGTAGGCTGTCTCTTCAAAGATGGCATCATCCTCGGTGCGGACACGCGTGCTACAGAGGGAGAAATCATTGCAGACAAGAACTGTGAAAAGGTCTGCTCTTCGAAATCAATCCCCTCCCCTGATCTAGCTCATACGCGTCCCCCAGATCCACTACATAACTGAATCAATCCGATGCTGCGGTGCAGGTACTGCTGCGGACACTGAGTTCACGACCGCGTCTATATCATCAAATATGGAGCTTCATGCTCTGTCTACTGGGAGAGCGCCCAGAGTGGTCACCGCGATGACTATGTTGAAGCAATATCTCTTCCAGTGAGCTCAATCGTTTTCTGTGTGATAGTTTCTTGATCCGTCCGACGCATAGATATCAGGGTCATGTTGGAGCTGCTCTCGTCCTTGGTGGGGTTGACTCGACTGGGCCACATCTTTTCACCATCCATCCCCATGGATCTACCGACAAATTGCCCTATGTGACGATGGGCTCTGGAAGTTTGGCAGCCATGGCTGTTTTTGAAAGTAGCTGGAAGCCAAACATGGAGGTATGTTCCACGGTCGACTTAACAGGCTAATACTCAATCTCAGTCCCATATAGCGTGGTGAAGCTCTGGCCCTGGTATCAGCGGCAATCTCAGCTGGTATCTTCAATGACCTTGGCTCAGGTTCCAACGTCGACGCGTGCGTCATTACGGCCACGCAAACGGAGATGCTTCGCAATTTTGTCAAGCCCAATGAGCGGGTAGAGAAGGAACGCCGTTACACATTTAGAAGAGGGACCACAGCATGGAAGACCGAAAACATAAGAAGCTTGATTGTTAGCGAAGATATTACACCTGTAAGCGCCGGCGGTGATGCCATGGACACTAGTTAGACGAGATCAATTATACTTGGGTCCACAACTTATCGACGCAATATAAATAGGATTCGATCATATACTCGGATTTATGCTGATGTGGGCGATTGTCAAGTGATCTTTGGCCGACGTCTGCCTCGCAACAGTTTCCGTACTTTCGCATTCTCAGTTATGCATGTATGATTGATGGTCAAGAATAATAGCATGCAGAGTCGAACTTATACAGTGAAGTATGTATGACAATACAATACTCACATACAATAGCAAAAGCATCACACATCGCAACATACGAAAAGAATGGAAAGACTTCAAAGGCTGAGATCTTCTAGGCGAGAGAAAACATCATCTTGTGCATAGAAATCGTCATCCCCAGGAATCTGAGAGCCTTGGTGGCAGGTAGCAGCATGTTTCCACCTAAATATGTAAGTGAGTCCATTCCTTACTCGCTGTACCCCGCCGATGCCTTACCAGAACAGTTCCTTGACCTGATGGCTGTCATTAAGAATGTCGGGAGAGCTCGTTGCTGACTTCATACCTTCACCTCGCAATCCTTGATACCTTCAATGGGGACCCACTTTTTGCATACATGACACTTTCCTTCGATAATCTTGGATCGCTCGATTTTGAGCGGGCGGTAGCGGTTAGTTGTTCTGTAGGATACTGGAGGTGAGAATGGGCGTCCGGTCATCGCTGACACTCCTAGAAACATACTCTTTCAGCAGGTGAATGATCATTCAAACTCTCTTACCGTGGGCAAACTGCATATGATAGCTGGAAAAATGATAAATGTATGAAAGAGAGATTGAAGAAATTACTCTGAAAGGAGATGTTAGGATAACCATATGCGCTGAGAGAGGAATCCAGTTGACCACTTGAACGCAGAGAATTTCATAGATAACCATAATTTGTGTCCCAGTCCACCGCGCGAAGGGCTCTCGATGCAGATCGGACAGATCCCTACCTTAGTCCTACCTTGGCCTTTGACGAAGCGGGGAGTGTATAGATCACGTGGATCGCGCGGAGAGTTATAGATACCGCCGGGGTGCGTGGAGCGGAAAACACTACGGGCAATGAGCATCGAGTAGCACACGAGATATAACTTACTCCTGGTCATCAAGTCGCAGGAACGAGCTTATAGGATAACGTCGGTAGAATAGGGGAAACTCCGGATGGCGAGAAACCTCTGCCGGAAGGCAGCGCTGTGATAGTATGCCAGAATGGGTTTCCAGAGGCTGAGATGTGAGATCGACAGCATGTGAGTCAACGGTACGTGCGCGTTTCGTGCGACATGAAAGCAGTTCATCGTCATGGTCTTCGAGAAGTGGGCGTTTGCGACTCCGCATGGAAACCAGGTGCCTAGTTGTGCGAAGCGAACCTCGAGAGGCAGGACTCAGCTCATGGCCGTCTTTGGAATATCGATCCGTAGTTGGTCCAGCAATAGGCGTTAGAGGAACACGAGACCAATCGTCACTGGGAACATTGTCGCCAATGGAGCACTCGGGAGACGAAAGGGGAGTAAGAGCAGAGAGAGAAGATACAGGAGACCAAGACAGCCCGTTAGCATGCGTGACAAGACTTGAAATATGGTCAGGTGAGAACACATGAGATTTGGAGGGATTCAAAGAAGGAAGCTTGTCCATCAGTAGCCACGGAGTTGCGAGACAAGGTCCTTCAGAAAAGCGATGACACGAATTTCCGCCTTCACGTGGAGAATAAGTTGCATTCCCATCCGAAGTCCTCCTAGCTATGGGAGACATATCAGGAGTGGAGCTGCTCCATGGTTGCGACAAGTTGAAATGAAGATCAAATGGTGTTCCTTCGGCTTTATGAATGGGAGGTGATAGGGTACATCCGGGTACGGGAGGAACCTTTGAAAGGGGACTCGGGGAGGAGGACAACTGTTGCTCGACCCATGATGCAGTGTGAGGTGCAGAATACACGCGAGATAGTTGCTGAAAGCATGGCGAAGGAAGAGGCACGGCACGGGGGCGCAAAGGAGTAGACGGCAATGAGGTGAAGCTTTCAGGTGGAGGGTGTTGTGGTGAATCGTCAAGAGCAGAGTTTGTAGTAAAATATCGCGTCAGCGGGGATATAAGGAAAGCATCAGAGCAAGTAGTCATAGAGTCTGCCCGTTTGTCGCATTGGAATTGGATTAGCGTTGGTGCATCTATAGGATCGTTACTCGGGTAGATAAATTGGGGGCAATCGGAGTATTGCGAGTCATCGAGATTGCAAGACATTTCTGAGGTAGCATTTGATAAAAAGGTTGTCCCAGCGCTGGATCCTAATCATTGGTACGTACCAGATATGCAGAACCGTCGCAGCTTGTTCCTAAGTATCAGTACGAGTAGGTACAAGTAGAAGAACTCGCGCACCTTTAGGGGTTCGAAGCGGAGTCTGTAATTCAATTTCCGGCACGACGGCAATGTCAACATTGCTTTCAATGCTGCCAGGCAACTTGTCCAACAATATTATGATTTCCTTGCTCTTTCTGTGTAGCTGCCTTCTCTTCCTATCACTTCCTCGTCCCGCAAGGAGCTCAGCGTTAACTACTGCCATTGCAGCAAACGAGCGTTTGTGTTTCTATGTTGATGCTGATAAAGCAGGGGAAAAGATTGGGGTGAGCACGACGTGTTCACATTTGTTGAGTTGTATTGAATGTGCCCCAAGTTCTACTTTGCAGTATGTCAGACGGCATCGTGCCAGCTTGAGCTAAGTGTTATGCATACTAGGTCCAAGCCGGAGGGTCGTTCGACATAGACTTCGACGTCAAAGATCCAAATGAGAAGGTGATCCTTGATGGCAAACGCGAAAGGCAAGGCGACTACGTTTTGACTGCCAACACCGTTGGAGAGTACTCGTTCTGCTTCGAGAATGACATGTCGACTCTCACGGAGAAGCTGGTTGATTTCGACATCATGGTGGAAAGCGAACCTCGCAGGGAAGCACCTGCGAAGCCAGGACAAGTTTCCGATCACACCAGCGCACTGGAGGAGAGCACATTCCGATTGAGCTCGCTGCTCTTGAATATCAAGCGCACTCAAAAATAGTATGTTTAGTTATCGTCTCAAGCCATGTTTATTGACCTTACTTCCCAAGCTTCCACACACGGGAGAACAGAGGATTCTCCTTGGTCAAGTCGACACAGAAGTTAGTGAATGCATCATGTTCCTGCGACCCGGTCACTAACTTGTCATTTAGTCGCCTGTTCTGGTATATGGTTCTAGAGTGTTTAGGCGTCGTGGGCATGGCCGTGTCAGTAAAATTTACTCGATAATTCGGATACAACTGAACAATATTTCAGTTTTCAGGTGTATATTCTTCAGACCTTCTTTACGAAGACAGGTCGTCGGTACAAAGTGTAGTATACTTCTGTCGTGGCGTTCCCTTGATATACCATTGTCATTTTCAGCCGCGATTCTGCACCTGGAATCGACAACTGGCTTAAAACAGCATTCTCTTTGGTTGGCCATCCTGTAGAGCATAGTTACTATAACGAATGGACACTACGGTGATATCCAGTCGAATCCCGCTGAGCCTCTTGGTGATAACGGGTCTAGTAGCTACGGCTGACAAGGCCCGGAACAGCGCCCACTCCAATATTGACAGGTAAGGGGGTCAGACTTTGTCTACTTCTATGAGTTCCCAGGCGAAAAACAAAACCTGTGCCGATTTTTGACTGATGATTGTATTGCTGACAGTTGTGCACCAGTTCGAATGTCTACATGTCGGAGACAACTTCCTTGACCCTCTATACATGCTTGGGTTCTGATCCAAATATTTTTTGACTCTTACGACGTTCGTCCGAAAACATTTGCAGGTATCCAACATTACTTTGGGAACCGAGATATCTGTGACTTTCACTACTTCTATTCTGCCTCGTTGTATGGAGCCCCTATGATATACTTCAACCGGCGTCACCACGTTTAGGTCAAGCTGTGTTAATCCGCATGTTGATGGATTTTGGCCTTGTGAGTTGGTCATATCCTATGACTACTTGAGTGGAATCAGTGGGAATTGCATCAATGTGGACGCACCGAATTTGCTCAAACTGACGCCACGTCCACTGTTCTTGATGCCCGTCCAGGCCAGAGCTGGGTCGAGGACATCGCATCTTTACATGAAAATCAAACTGCCGTCCCCGTGGATTACATGAGGACCACACCTGTTCAGAAAGATTGTTCCAGCTTGCACCTGGTCTTTGAGAGTGTGGAAGTCGTCCAATGACTTGGTCCAGATGGAAGCAGTGAGGCCATATTCGCAGTCATTCATAAGCTCAATCGCTTCTACATCAGATGAAACCTATTGGAGTTATAGATGCACTTCAAAATCAATGCAGATAGGCCACCTTTTGGATGCCAATGATAGGCCCGAATGTCTCTTCCTGCATCAATGTTAGAAACGGATTTCCATCCTAGAGGGAAGAATAACCTTCATGATCTCCATCGCTGTTTTGGAATCTCGGGACAAGTATCAAAGGACATGAAGACAGAAGAAGCTCACTATGATCCACGTCGACTAGAACTTGAGGTGCAACGAATGTAGTGCCCCTGGAAATGCTGAATATCCGTTTCTGTGGCACAGACATGGACTCACGATTCTGCCTTTGGATACAGGGCTTCGGGTAGGAGTGCTTTTGCACCCATTTGCACTACAATATGATCAACCAAAATTATCGTGATTTGCGGAATTGGTATCACTTGCCTGCACTAGAAACCTGCTTGCGAATCTTCTCTGCACTGGCGATGCTGATCACAGGACCGAGGGTTGTTTGTTTGTTTGTGGGATCGCCCAACACAAGCTTCTAGACTTGCATTCCAGCAATGCAAGGCATTCCACAATGTCACGACTTACCTGTACTTCCTTAACGTATTCACCCACGAAGTTGTCGTACACGGATTCGTGAACATAGATTCGCTGTTCATCTTAGTCAAGTTCCCACTTCGATGTTGCAAATAATGCTCTGTTTACCTCAACTGCACAGCAACTCTGTCCGGAGTTGTACATTGCGCCTGCGTATGTCAGTAAGATATATATAGCAGATATATATATGAACTTACCATCAACAAGTTGTATTGCTGCATCTTTCAGGTCCGCGTCTGCTCGAACATAGGCCGGATCTTTTCCTCCAAGCTAGATTTAGTTTAGCGATTTGGTACTGGAAAATGATGGGTGAACGCGGCACCTCCAATCCAACGCCCTTGAATCCCTCGGCAGTAACTGCCGCTGTTTCAATCGCTTTTCCTCCTGCCACGCTGCCTGTAAATACGACAAAATTGACTAGCTTGTGCTGCACTACATATTGGGTAAGTGGCGGTGAGAGATGCACGACCTGTATGAGATCCGCCGGAAAACCGGCGTCGTTCAAAGCTTCCTTGAAGCGTATGGCTGTGAGAGGTGTTTGCGGGGAAGGCTTCAGAATAACGGCATTTCCAGCGATGAGCGCGGGGAGCACAGAATTGATCATGACAAGATATGGATAGCTATAGTAGATAAGTATTTAGTAGTCCCTTCAGATGACATGTACTCACTTCCATGGGGCAATGACGAAAATGACACCGAGTGGAACACGCTGAATGAGGCGACTAGTGCCAGTTTGATTATCTGAGAAGGTCACGTCTGAGAGACATGATTCAGCAATATCGATCATGTAGGTTGCACGCTGTAAAAATCCTCTAAACTCCCCCCAACACTGATCAACAGGCCTATGTACGCCTCGAATTAGTACATTCGACATGTGTTTGCGCATAGAATACGCACCTGCCCATCTGATAGCATAGTTCTTCAGCGAGGTTGTGATGTCCAAGTGGTCCATGATCATATGTCGCTGGTGCTTCTCGGTTGCCAAGGGCGGTAAATTTCTCCTAGAGGGTGTCATGTAGATTTGCAAGTACCAGTTTAGCAAGAGCGCACGTACAATGAATTTGCGACCTTTCGTAATACGATCGTCCAACGTCGTCCTCATCCACTCCTTCTGTGACTGTGTTGCGCTTTCGATAATGCGATTGAGGTCACTAGAAGCAGGATATGTTTCTAGATGATATGGATGACCGGTGTGAGGGGAGATAGTCGTCTGAACATGAAGATCAAAAGAACTGGACATGACAGAGCAAATTTAAATGCAGCAAGATACTCAATATGCAGCTGCGCAAAACGGATGCAACTCCTTCAAGTAGATACTACTGAAGCTTGAAGAAGGCGGCAAGATCAAGATTAGATTGTCGCCAATATGTAACTTGTCAATCGGTACTTCTCGGGCTTTCGGTTCCGCTGACTCCCGTTCACCACAACCTGCGAGACATCAATGGAAAAATTATTATGAGCCATGTATACAGGCCGACGCATACTGAGGTAGTCTACGGCGTACGCCATCCCACAGCCTTTTGCCTCTTGCAGGAGATGGTTAAATGGCTGAACGAAGATTACTTAAAGGAAGACTCTGGCAGACAATACGGTGGTATGTCGCTAATGAGTAAAGCTTTTCAAGTCCCTCATCAAGATATCGAACCTAGCCGCACCTCTAAGGTGTGCGGATATAGGTGTCCAGGCAGGACCGCATCTATGACAAGTTTGGCAGTCACAGGTAAAAACTCTTACCCTTTCCTTTGAGCGTAGTTGTTTTACCCTTCTGAACCTTGGGCTTGCGGCCAGATCAACTTGTTTGCAGCAACATCGACCTCAACCTCTTTCCTCTCCTTTCGTCTTGTAATTAGCAGAGATATCAACAACTTCGTCGCCCAACTGGAAGAGCGGTCGATGCATGGCAAATACTGATATTTGAAACACTCACGTTGAAGACTTCTCCTAGATCTGGAGCTAGAGCTCCAGCGAGCTTCTTGGGAACCTTCCCGAGATCCGTTGCTTTGTGGAATGGTATTGGATGATCCAAGCTGTTATTCCTAAATGCACCATCAACAACAGAAGATGGTTGACTGAATGAGATATACCTCCTTGTGAAGGATGCCTTAGTTGTAGGGTTGATGAGATTGTTAATTATGTCATCTGTCCATTCACACCGAGCTCCACGACAGTGTCGCAATCCTCGCGGGAAAGGTAGTATTCATCTATCTGCTCAATGTCTTAATCGACAGCAGCCTGTAAAAACCAATTGGCCGTGAGGAGAGGAAGAATACACATTTAAGACCAACCATGCCCCGGTCTATCAGTGGCTTAACCACCCGAGGAAATAGTGCAGGGATGTAGGATTGTAGGATCTCATGCTCAACTCCAGAGACGTTGAGACGCATTCTGACCTGCACATCTCCCAGTTGCTGACTGAGCTTGTTCTAATTTTGTCCTAGCCACCTGCCGGTGCATGCGTAATATAGTGATTTGTATAGAAAAATGGAAGGAACATACTGAGAGAATGTCATTGAATTTTGAGCCTGGTACCCGCCGCCTGTACCAAACAGAAATGAAGCCGGTTGCATCGCACAGTGGAATATACTGCATGGAAAAGGGTATCAACGACCTGTTCTGTTCTGGTCTGGTTGACCTCATGACATGATCCAGGGTACTTAAATGCCAGCGATGTTATACTTCTCAGAGCATCAACAAGGTCAGCATCAGAGATCGACTTTGTCCATCAACTGCAGATGCTTCAACATCTTCTGAGGCCCTTCAAGGTTGACAGACTGTGTTTTGAGATAATTTTCCTGTCGAAACGCGTTAGTATTTCTGTCGAGATTTGAAACTGGGTTTGTCACCTGGATGAAGAGCGGGACAAAGGAATGATCAATGAATTATAATTCCATCTTGTCCTTCAAGGTCTCTTGAGCGTTTGGCCCAAACATATACGGGACAAGGATTTTGTTGGTTACCTCAAAGGGCGTCAAGATGCAAATGAACTCAGTGAACTGAGAATGAGGTGGTAGACATACCGATTCTTCGCCTCGTCAAAATCCATGCTACTACTGGATAACCGCCATGTGGAAAGCTGATTCAAAAACATGTGGAGTATCTGATTGGGATCCAGTGATAAGCTGATCAACAGCATTAGCGGGTATCTTCATCTTCCCCCTAGTCAGCATGATTTCAGTGCAAGGTAAGGTGATAGCAAACTTGTCTGCAATTGTCATAATGCATGATCGGATGGCTTGGGCCTCAGGCTTATCTCTGCGGTGTAAGTCCTGGCACCGCTCCAGGTGCCGAGTTTGACATCAAAAAGTATCCACGAGGAACTGCTCAGTACATGTGGATGTTGATGCGAATGCGTTTGGTACAGATTTTGCAGCAATGGCAGCTTTCTTCTTTGGCGGCGACCTAAAAGATTCATCCTCCTCATCGCTAGAGATTGAACGACAATATTGCACTTGCGTTGATCATCATACATCTAGTCAGTGGACTATGGCATGTATTTCGGAACTGCTAAGTTATCTCAGGAGTACTCCGTGTTCACAATACAGCAACTTCCTTTTTTCGACCGCCGCCGGGTTCCGAGAATGATTCCTCTCGATCGGGATGAGCGGTTACATAGATTAGATTGCCGCCAGCAATCAATCGGGTTCTCGGTCCGCCTAACTCCACTAAAGAGTCACGTGAGTATGAGGTCAGTCACTATATCACCCAATAAAATGCCCAAACCAAGCTTAGAACCATATACCCAATGGCCAACTCCACATCCGCAAATGTAGCACCTCAAACCGCCTCTTCCACATCGCTCACCATCGCCATGCCTGATGAACCCTTGAGGCGTGGCGTTCACAAGCCAATCCTTTTCGAGTGTGCCTGGGAGGTCGCCAATAAAGTTGGAGGCATCTATACAGTCATCAAGACCAAGGTCCCCGTGACTATGCAGACGTACGGTGATCGCTACACTCTCATTGGGCCTCTCATTTACAAGACAGCTCCTATGGAGGTCGAAACACAGGAACCGACCGACCCTGCTTTAGTCGCAACACTCGAGTCCATGAGGGCGCAAGGTGTAAAATGTCTTTATGGACGCTGGCTCATCGAGGGTGCCCCCCGCGTCCTACTCTTCGATACAGGCAGCCAATATCACCGTCTTGATGAGTGGAAAGGTGATCTCTGGAATCTTGCAGGCATTCCCTCTCCCCCCAACGACCACGAGACAAATGAAACTATTGTCTTCGGCTACCTTGTGGCATGGTTTCTCGGCGAGGTAAGTTCTCCATCTACTTCATACTAATTTGATCCCTGCTTACCGCTACGTAGTATGTTGCACACCAATCTCATACTGCTGTAGTTGCCCACTTCCACGAATGGCAGGCAGGACTCGCCATTCCCCTCGCCCGCAGACGCCACATTGATGTTACCACCGTTTTTACCACACATGCAACGCTCCTCGGACGCTATCTCTGTGCTGGAAGTGTTGACTTCTACAACAATCTTGCCTACTTTGACGTTGACCATGAAGCTGGCAAGCGTGGCATATACCACCGCTACTGCATTGAGCGCGCCGCTACACACTGCGCGGATGTGTTTACGACCGTCAGCGGAATTACCGCATGGGAGAGCGAGCATCTTTTGAAGAGAAAGCCGGATGGTGTCCTTCCAAATGGCTTGAATGTAGTCAAGTTCCAGGCAATGCATGAGTTCCAGAATCTTCATGCCACTGCTAAGGAGAAAATCAATGAGTTTGTTCGCGGGCATTTCTATGGTCACTACGATTTCGATCTTGATAACACCATTTATGTACGTTGTGCTGTTCTTTATCCTTTCTGAACTAATTGTATCCCACAGATGTTCACAGCTGGTCGGTATGAGTACCGTAATAAGGGTGTCGATATGTTCATCGAGTCCCTTGCTCGTCTCAATCACCACCTCCAGCAAAGCGGGAGCAAGACTACAGTCGTCGCATTCATCATCATGCCTGCTGCTACCAATAGTTATACCATCGAGGCCCTCAAGGGTCAGGCGGTCATGAAGCAACTGCGTGACACTGTCACCGAGGTGCAGGCCCGTGTCGGCTCACGGATCTTCGAGCATGCCGCACGGTTTCATGGCGAGGGACGCGCGGAAGTGGCGCCAGAGAACCTTCTGAGCGCAGAGGATCAAGTTTTGTTGAAACGTCGCATTTTCGCACTCAAGCGGCACACTCTCCCCCCGATCGTTACACATAATATGGCAGATGATGCGAATGACCCTATCCTCAATCAACTCCGCCGCGTGCGCCTCTTCAACACGCCCGGAGATCGTGTCAAGGTTGTGTTTCACCCCGAATTTTTGAACTCAAATAACCCGATACTCGGTCTCGATTATGAAGAATTCGTCCGAGGTTGTCATCTGGGTGTATTTCCGAGTTACTATGAGCCGTGGGGATACACTCCTGCGGAGTGCACCGTGGTACGTTGTATATCCTTCGTCTTGATTACTTGAACTTATTTCAGTAGATGGGTATCCCTAGTGTGACAACCAATCTATCTGGATTCGGGTGCTTCATGGCAGATTCGATCCACAATCCCTCTGACGAGGGTATCTACATTGTAGATCGACGCACCACCTCCATTGATGAGAGCGTCAATGCACTTGCAAACTCGATGTTCGACTTTGTCAACAAGACACGGCGCCAGCGGATCAATCAGCGAAACCGTGTCGAGCGACTCTCGCCACTTCTAGACTGGAAGAACCTGGGCCTTGAGTACGAGAAGGCCCGGATGCTTGCGCTTCGAAGAGCATACCCGGATGCATTCATCGGTGCCGACGAGGAGAGCGGGGAGGAAGTGGACTGGGGTTTCGGTGGAGAGTTCCCACTTTCTGTCCAGGCCAGCCCCAGGCTCAGGATGTCGGGGCTCGCGACGCCAGGCGATATAGGAACACTTACGGAAGAGGTGAGCATTCTTAAGTTGAGTTGGGCTGTGCTAATTGTGCAATAGATGCAACGCTTAGAGACAAGCGATTACATGGGTCATTGGCCACGTCACGGTGCAGGAGAAGATGATGAGGATGAGTACCCTTTGTGAGTGATGTTAAACGTTCGTTATTCACCTATTGGCCTCTTACTCGGTGCGCTTGTTCCTAGCCCCCTCGTTATGAAAGTGCGCTCGCGCACGTCATCTGTGATCTCTGGCGCCAGCACCCCCGGTGGAGGGACATTCAAGAGCCTTAGTGAGAACGACCTCCAAAAGGCGAACGCTGCACTGAGCCAGGTGAACGGGATGTCTACCACCGCTCTGGCTACGTAGTCAACGCATGATGCCTCCGGCCCAATCTACAATCCAATGAAACATATCTTCAAACTCTGCTATCAAATGACTCAAGCTTGGTTAGTTGGCTTACTCGGTGTTATGATTCAAGCTTCGCATTTTTACGTGTCATGCATACTTTGATCTGCTATAGATACCCTATGTCTACCCCTCTTTCAATACTTAAACTTCATATGCATGCTGACCATCAAAATGGATCAGTTATCGCCTGCTTTTATGTCTTTTACCTTCATTGTACGCCCTGACCAAAATGTCACAATCCAGTAACACATGCATTATGGACTACCTTTTTATGTATCACATCTAGCCATTGGAGGAACAGATGAGACTGGAAATATCAATTTGAAGCAAATCAGTGGTATAAGTAAGATTTTAGAACGCGTGAATGACGCGTTCCTTCACGTGACTTTGGTCTTATTTACCGTGTCCTTTTCAAGCGAAGCGCAAAGTTCGCACTCGCGACTGAGTGCTGAGCAAAAATCCTCAAGCGCGTGGCCTTATTTCAGTGACGGTTAAAACCTTTCACTCGAGTTTGGTGCCCAAGCGCTCATGGTCAAACCTCAAGGAAACTAGCGTGACTATCAAGATCCCGTGTTCTGAACAACAGGAGTTGAGGAAACGCCATGTCCAAGTCGGAGATTGATACGCTTTATGCTGAAGTTCAACGTCGAATGATCGAGAATGGAGAGTGGGATCGGTGGGTGTTTGTTCTATATATTCAATAGTGTTGTACTTGAAAAAATTATACACCCAGATTACTTCATCTCCTGTCCTCTAAGTTGTCTGAAAGCGGATGGACAGATGAACTTCTACATCGTGCCAAAGGTGTGTCCTACTGCTGTTGTTCTGATGCCTTATTTTGAATCAGTAAAATAGATAACAGCAGAACTATGGATCCACTCTCTCTTCGGGCGGTCTTGCAGCAATTGCTATCGCATGCGCAAAGTGCTAATTTCCACTTGATCATTCACCATTATCACTGACGTCTTCTACCATCCCCAGCAACTGTGCCTCTCCCCGTGAAACGGGAAATCACGATTCTTATTAAGCAATTCGTAAAAGAACAGTTTGATAAGTAGCTACTACGACTCGCATGAGTCCCTCTACTTATTTCGTCTGACACTTCCATGTAAATGAAAGGCCCGAGGAGCCAAATACGATATCGCTCTTGCAACTTCTGTATCCATGATATCCCCACTTCGGTGCTAAGGTTGCAAGTTCCCCGGTATGGTGATTTAATTTTGTCTGGAAAGTAGCACCATCCCTCATGAACTTGATGTGCTAAGGGGCTGGGCATAGAAAGATATATGCCAGGGTGGAGGGGCTTATTCTGCTACCTATCTCCCAGATCACGTCTGTAGTCTTCAAAGAGGGAGCACTGTTCGCTTTTCCCCTTCCGGGGATAGAATACGTCAAGTATATACTCGATATGATCGCCTGGCATACTTGGACCGGCTTGGCTCCTTGTCAATCACGCACCTTGCGGGTCTTCGAGCGGAACAACGTAAAGGCACGCTTTTTCGGGAACATGGGCTCACTAGCAGATGCATTCTAGAACTCCAGAAATATGATTCAGGGAAAAATCAGTTGAATGAAGAAAGGGTCTAGTTTGTGGAGCTACTCTACTTTCAACAGTGTTTATGTCCGATGACCTGGTCATCAAAGTGTGTCCAAGCAACAAACCAAGGATGATGCATGATGTGCGGAATCAAGCTGTTAGTGAGACCGCGAAATGGAAGCGCGAAATGTGCGAGACATGCCGCCCTTTAAGCTGGTGCCGTGTAGGTAAGTATTTATTAGCAGCGCTCTACATACAGCAAGTACTTGACAAATGTTGAAGCAACCAGTTACACCTGGTCCGGGGTGATCAAATTGCTCCCCGAGGAAAAGTGTTGACGACGCGCTCACGACACGGTCTCGTGATATCTATTTCTGGAGAACTGACATAAGCAACCACAAACCGAACTTTGAATACGCCACTGCTTTGAATTGTTCTGCGTTTCTCTCTCCCCGCATTAATCTTCGCATACATATATTGGAGAGCAGCCATCAATCTTCAGGTGCGAATTACACGACGTTCTTGACGTTGTCCAGCTCAGTCCTTTTACCCTACAGCGTTATCATGGATTTTACGTTCGGTGGAAAGTACAGACTTGAGGAGGAAATCGCTATTGGAGGCTGTGGTAACTTTCGTTCCCTGGGCCGATCTTTCACTTGTCCCTCTAATTCTATATGGTGTTCAAATAGGCTCGGTGTTTCTTGGAGTACATACCATCGCTGGGAAGGAGGTCGCAATCAAAATAGAACCAGCTATTGCACGCAACAGTCCCCTCAAGCAGGAGTCCAAAGTCTACAAGACCCTCATGGGTGGCCCTGGCGTGCCATGGATAATGTGGTCCGGAAAGCATGGTGATTACAACGTTATGGTGATCGACTTGCTGGGACCATCCCTCGAGGACCTCTTCAAGATGTGCAATCGTCACTTCACCTTGAAGACCGTGCTTCTTCTTGCGGATCAGCTGGTCAGTCTTCTTCATTATCTGTGGTATCGCCTGAAGCGTGGCGCCTATCTGTCCACGGTGGCGGTTCTTCATGAACACGTTGAGGCCCCGAGAGTCATCGATGCATCCGTCACGCCAAGTAGTGTCGAACCTTCCTTTTCCTGCGCTTTCTTCTCCATATGCCTGACGTGTTCCCTGCACCTTAGATATCGCGCCTTGAGTTTATACACTCGCGTGATTTTATTCATCGCGATGTGAAACCTGCCAACTTCGTGATGGGGACGGACCGCGCAGCACCTCTAGTCAATGTGATCGACTTTGGACTCGCGAAAAAGTTTCGAGACCCAAAGACGAGCGCCCATATCCCGTATCGACAGGACGACCATCATGGCGTGGGTACATCCCTTTTTGCATCTATCAACGCGCATAACGGCATCGGTGAGTTGTGGTTTGTGTTGTAGAACTCATAGTTGACCTAATGACTTCATAAAGAGTGCTCTCGGCGAGATGACCTGGAATCCCTTGCTTACATGTTAATTTACTTTCTCCGTGGCACGTTACCTTGGCGGAAAATCAAAGGCACCTCGGTAGCTGAGACATGGGATGCTATCCGAGACAAGAAGCTCGAGGCTTTGTCGGTGCTCACTGTGGGCCTTCCAGTGGAGTTCGAAGTCTTCTTCAACTATGCAAGAGGGCTCGAGTTCGAGGACCTTCCAGACTACGAAGGCCTGCGAGGTCTGTTCAGAGCGCTGGCGAAGAAACTGAAGATAGAGTATGATGAAGTGTACGATTGGACCTTGTCCCCGAGTCGAACAACGAAAAGGTTCTGTGAAGCGTGTAATGCGCGACGATAACGTAAACAAGGGTGGTGCTATCGTAGTCGTGAGTCTATGAGCATGAGCGATCAGACAACGTGCTCATTTGTTTGTTGAACTAACTCAAGCAGAATGGCGACAGGACTCGTGAATTTGCATGCTGAAAACCTTCGATCACATGCAGCCGCTTTTTACGTTGTCTTCGTTTATGAGGCACTTATGAAGACGCCGATCTTGCACCAGTCAGGCTTTACTCTAAGTGGCCGACAGTGGTTATTCAGCGAGCATTAGGTTCGTATCAAGATAGGACCATCCTTCTCAGAGTGTCTAGTGCTGAGCACTCTCCTCATAGAATCCACCTGTTGTCAGCCTCTGCTTCAACCTTGGATGCCCGGCTCGAGTCTATGGGTCGCGGGGTTGATGGCGTGGAAACGGACTTTTTGCGCTTGAAAGCTCCCTTTATGTTGTTTTGTTTCTATGAGTGCCCTATGTTTTGCTACTTGCTTTCGTCCGTGCTATACTATGAATTATGCCGCCACTTAGAGTTACGCTGTGTCTTTAAAGCCGCAGATTGGAAGCTACGCTACAATTTCTTGAATTTCTATCTCATTCATCGTTCTGCTTGCTTATAAGTAGGTTTTTAATCACATTGTGTAACGCGTGTATTATGTAAGTCAACACAGATTCCAAACGAAATCAAAACAGTCAGGTCTGTACATACGAAAGTCCCGCACATCGAATGTCTCTATCATTCACAGTCGGCGAGCGCGTCTTATGTTATCATGGGCCCCTTGTATACGAGGCTAAGATATTGAAAGCAGAGACTTGGGATGAAACCAACACCAAGCTCTCCACGGTTGGCCCCCATTTCTTCGTGCACTATAAGGGGTGGAAGCAGACGTGCGTTATCGTTTGTTTTGTGTCATTTTATTGCCCACATATATGGTTAGATGGGATGAATGGGTGCCTATCACCCGGCTGCTCAAGCTTAATGACACCAATGTGCAGCTCCAGAAGGCACTGATGGCGCAGGCCAGCGCCGCTGCGTCTACCTCGGGGTCATCTTCAAAAGGGAAGGCCCATGGTGGAGGTGCAACGAAAGACGGTAGCTCGTCTCGCGGTGGCGGGCTTGGGCGCAAAGATGGTAGAGGAACAAAGAGGGGAAGAGAGGAGGTGTGTTTGCTTCCCATCTCATTTGTTACCCAGTGTATTCTTGTGGAACCTCTGAGTGGTGGTGCTAATCAATTTTATGAAAGGATGATAGCAGCAAGAAGCCGGAGATGAAGCTGAATGTTCCAGAGGTGCTGAAGGTGCTACTTGTGGATGACTGGGAAGCGATCACAAAAAATAGTCAGGTAAGGTCGCGTTGCTTTTGTTTTTGCTCATTGACTCGATAGTGATGACCTGCAAGCTGGTAACCTTAGCACGGATCCCAACAGTTGTTGATATCCTTCAGGAGTTTCAAGACTATGTGATGAGCCTTGGGAAGAGCACCACGTCAGCTCCTCTGTCTATCATTCCAGATATTTCGCTCACTCATGTATCATCCTATCTTCCAGCCTTCGGGAGCCTGAACTCGTCCTCCCGACTATCATTTCAGGGCTGCAAGTTTACTTTGACCGCTCACTTGGCGCAAACCTTCTCTATCGCTTTGAGCGTCCACAATACGCCGAGATCCGCAAACAATATGTTACGGGTCCTAAGGTATTGGTTGGCCATGAAAAAGATATGAGTGCCATATACGGAGCAGAACACTTGCTTAGGATGCTTGGTGCGATCTTATCCGCGTGACGTGCCGACGTCAACTGATCAGTTACTACAACTTAGTGAGCCTACCGCAGATGGTCGCCAGTTCTACGATGGATGCGGAGAGCGTTGGACTGGTAAGGGATTATGTCAATGAGCTGATGATGTGCGTTTCAACATCTTTCTGGTGAAGTCATTTACTGATGCCGGGTGCAGATTTATGGCGAATGAGCGCAGTCGGTTGTTTTTGACAGAATACGAGAGTTCAAGTCTGCAATACCAGAATATCTCTCGATCTTAGCTTATTGACGTTGTTTCCTGTCGTGTTATGTACATACATTCACTGACGATCGTAATTGCCTGCGGCAGCCTTTGACTGGAACTTATGCCAGCCGTATCCGTATGGGTGATCACTGGTCTGCAGCTGTATCTGTTCGAGACGAAGAAGAATACGATGACCCAAAAGTCAAAAGGGCACTTTACATGGCGGTTTAAAGCTAAGGTTCCGCCTAAGTTTGTGTCTGCGTTCTTCTCATCCTCTAACTCTCAGAGACTGGTGGACCAGGTACGTAACCCAGCTGGTTTACTTCTTCAGACACTTTCACCAATTCGTCAGCCACTTTCGATACTACTTTCATGGCTGACACTCCGCGTCTCTTCCATTGAATGCGACTGGAGTCATCTTCGTGACACCGGCTGACAGTCGCATGTTGCATCACGTCAAGACGAACGATACTCGTGTGCATTTATGCATGACTACATAGTGGGGGTAAGTTGTCGTGTCCGCATCAATAACCTAAGCATGCGACAAGAGCAATGCCCAGGGCTCAAGGGCCGTTAGGGTCACAAAATATAAGACGCTGCCCAAGCCTATGATCTTCCGAACCATCGTTCTTGTCGTCCCCAACATCAGAATCAGTATTTCTCAACATGTCCCTGGTATGCTTTCTACACGCTTGGGCTCCTGCACTGCATTGACCGAGCCCTGGTCTGGCGAGTCTGGTCTTGTCATATTCCGCCCCAAGTGCCTGTGATGGAACAACACCCTGCCCTTATTTTTGAGTTCGAACATAGGATGAACCTCATCGAGACGAAAGACAACCGAATCATAGCAACGTCCGAGCTTCTTGGCATGACCACCAGGTCGATGGCAACATGCGCAATGACCAGCTTACCATCTCGGGCAAGAAGGGCACGAGCGCGCTCGTGTGTGCTCGAACTCTACAACATCCTCCAGGAGTCAAGGCACGATCACGCATAACAAGTTATGACAAGAATAGAACACCCATATGATTACTTGCGTTCATGTTGTGGATGCTGCAACACCTCGGTATTCTTAGAGTGTCCACACCGCCGTGCAGCTCGTGGGTTCCGGGGTGCATCGCAGACTACGAGCAGTTCAAATCCATTGGCATGAACAATATATATGTTGTCGCCGTAAATGATGTCTTTTGCAGTGAGCATATGTCCATATCCGAGCACGTTCACTCACACATATATCCCTGGGCCTCGAAAGACACACTTGCTCCACATGCCATAGGTAGGACCTGCTATGCAATTTATAATATCAATGTACCATTGCACTTTCTCAGGTGTTCGCTTCATTGCGGATGATAAAGGGGAGTTCACATCTCCTCTTCGACACTTCTAGATTTATTGGAGCACCTCGATCCAAGGGTATGATTCTTTGTTGATTATATTTTGACATATGCATACTGAGCTTATTTTAGCGCCACGTCATACGGTTCAAGACGGGATTGTCGAGTTTATTGCGGTGGAAGACCAACCTGTAGATATCACTTCCACCATGGGCACGAGGAGAAGTATTATGAACATCGCGTGTATGATATCCTGCAAGTATAGAGTGGATCACATTTGCCACTGGAAATGTTGTGAGACAAGCAAGCTTGTAATTAATTGACACCGTCACCTCATCTGCTGTCAAGCTGCTCGGGCAGCAAAGAAATACCACGAGCATCATGCCGATCATAGCGGCGATCAATGTGCTGCAGAGGATGTATAACACGGCAAACATTCAGCCAACGTGATCGCCAGGCGCATGTATCCTTGCGCACTACAGAGGATGCTGCTGAGCGCTGTGCCCGATGTGCCGATCACAACGTGCTAAATATGTGATCGTGGCGAGGGGGGTAGTACATAACACTAACTTGTTCGGAGCAAGGAGTTTCCCCACCCCGTCCTCAAAGATACACGCTGTACTTGTGCTGCACTACAGATCT
>PVYJ01007041.1:6686-20187 GCA_002995095.1 Rhizopogon sp. AM-2018a | reverse complement strand
AAACTCGACGGGGGGACAAAATCACCGAGAGCGGGGGCTAAGCATACAGTGGAAACATCATCCGCCTCCTGCATTTTACCGCTTTATAGTCGTCCTCTTCGTTGTCTGACTCCAGGGCTCCTTTGCGGCAGTGGGCTATTCGCACTGAAGTATGTCGTTTCGACTCTACCTGCACGCGTCAGGTAGGATCTTCACCATTTTGAGCATCACGTCAATAGTCCTTTGACTCCTCAAAGCAACGTTGCACCTGTATGTTAGTTTGGCAACCGACATCCCATAACGTGCCTCTTGATCTACACTTACACAAATTCGTTACAACTTCCACAATAACACCGGTCTTGAGTCTCTTTCTATAGTCCTTGAGCACTGGTCGCCACGGTCCCACACAGCGTTCGATGCTTAGACAGTTACCTTCGCCTTGTCAAGGTTGAACTTCCAGTGAGATGGCGTTCGATCATCGCGAAGTTGCGCTCTTCCTTGCAGACGCAGTCACTGGCAGGTCATGTGCAGGTCACAACTTGACACAAACTTGACAAGCCTGAGGTATTACTGTAAGTTAATAAGTAAATTGGTTGAAAAACTGGCAATGCATACCTCGATTCGTCAGCTTTCTTAAGTTAACACACAACGCTTTGTTTTATCGCAGACTCATGGCAACTTCTGTAAATAGGGCCGCTTCCCGGTTGTATATGCACTAATACTGTACACTGATCTATGCACACGAACTGCCTTAAGCACAGCAAGCAATGCATGGTACTTGGGAATTGCGAATCGGCGGATCATTGTACCGCTTCACTCGAATTGTTTCCGAAAAGAAACATTGAGCCTGTTCTGAACCTCTAAGACTCAGGATTGCTTGCGTCTTACTCCCTGGAATACCATGTTGTGAGTCCATCTGATCTGATCTACTTCCTGTATGATCCGCGACGCAGCCGACGGCGCCCTACGGTACATAATTAGAATTGACAATAGCTTCAGCCGATGATGAGATCAGAGGCAGTGAATTTTTTTTGGCGAGGTCTCTTGTCAAGTTGCCTGTGCTGACCGCGACAATGCCATCGCTCCAACCGGGTGTAAGCACCAAGCGTGTACAGAATGCCTCGGTCATCATAACATCCTGCGCGCCGTGTTCAGGGCAATCACCGGACGCCTTTATGAGACTTCTCGGTCGAAGTGTTCCTTTTCCCTTTCCTTGTCAAAGTTCTAATTGGAAGACGCGGGCGTCTCTTGATTGGTACCCTTAACAAGAGCTGGAGCCTGAAGGCCCTCTCAGGCTGGTCCTTGGAGCTTGTTATCTCCAGAAAGTCATGGTCTTGTTGCTTACTCAAGGCCTGGCGGTATTTGTCTTTCTTCATGCACTTCTAGGCCGTGCGGACGGAAATCGAGGCTTTTCCTGGGATTTAATGAATCACGTAAGTTTCGGTTGTTCTCTTGTATGTTATTTTTTTATTTACTTCAATCAGGAATCTGAGCGTGTGCGCAGTTTGACCGTCTGTGATAGTCTACGCATCTCGATTGCTCCACTATCGAATTACAGCGACGTTGGACGGGCACCATACACCCTTCTTGCCTTTGAAGCCGGCGGGGTGCTGACTGCTACTCAAGTCCATGAAGATGGTCTGTGGCAGGTGCCAGTGAAACACCAAGGAGGTTCGACCATCTCCCACTTTGTTCAAATCAATTACAGAGCAGCATTCTACAGGATCTCAATTACTCATCGCCCTCCTCGATTCCTCGGGAAACTCGGGCGGGATCCTCCCCGCAGTTCTCACAGTTGCATGTGGGCTGTTTTTTCCTTAGACCTCCTAAGACTATACTGAGATATCTTTGCAGCAGGATCTTCAGACTGTCTGCCTGCACTTCCCACATCCACAGTCAACGCGATGATCACAACGAATGTCATCCACCTCGAGCCTTGCGATTCCTGGCAGCTGACCATCACAGGCGGAGTCCCGCCGTACACCATCATCCTCGCATCTCCTGGAGCCCCCATTCTAGAACACTTCACTGCGCCACAAGGATTCAGCACGTTTTCGTTTATTGATAACGCTACCAAACTAAGAGGACCCATTATAGGTGAGTTGTAATTCTTCGTGACCTGAGTTGTTGACTGAGTGGAATCCTGTGTATTTTGCTGCCCATTAAAGCTGCTGTGCGGGATTCGTGAGTGGTTTTTGCCTTCTGATGACACAAGCAGTAGACCTCATATCTTGTCTCGTTCCACAGGTCTGGCGTATTTAGTCAGACGACCCATGTCGTAGAGAGCATCGATGCTAGTGGAGCGTATTGCAAGGTTAGGAGTCTGGATGTACGGGCCGGGAAATCGATCATTGTAGCACGATCGAGTAGCGGTGTGAAGATGAGCCATCGGGACACGATCATTGTTGCTGTGTCCGCATCGGTCGGTGGAACCATGATCATCGCTGCTCTGTGTTTTGCTGTGGTGATGTTCCGACGCAAGAAGCGAGGGTTGGTTGCAGGGCAAGATGCACGGCCCCGGCCGTTTGATGTCGTTGTCCCTGCACCAAGTATTAATACATCCGCACCGCGGGTGAATGTATCGGTCCCTTTGTCCGTCATCGATATCTCCTGGCGGAATAACTGGATGGCCCCAACCGACGCATCTTCCACACGCTCGCCCGTTGGTCCAACGTCTTCTCCTTTACGCACTACTGTACGCCCGTTACCGGTCCCAGCGGCCTCTCGCCAGTCATCCAATACGTCTTTGCGTTCTCCGGGAGATAACCGTTCGCAACCTCCACGCAAGCCGTCTAATTCCTCTATGCACGTTGCCCAACTTCCGCAGGCTGGTCCTCCGTTGCTACGCCCCCGCCAGCAGCAGTCAAATTCCTCCATGATCTCCGCTAATAACAGTCAACGCCCTACAAATATGCCTCTGCCTGTACACCTTTCTACCCCGGCGCAAGAGGGCACACTATCCAAGCCCCACTCTCGCTCTGAGAGGCACAAGCACATACTCCACCCTTCGCGTTCGACAGGGGACATTCATGATGACAACATGGCGCCTCCCGATCGGCAGCACCGAACTATACCTCGCTCGGCGTCAGACGCACGCAGCTTGAACCAGCTGCGGCATTACTACTCTACATCGAACATCACACGTGCAGATCGTAGAGCACCTGAGCCAGTGGCTGTTCATCGTGACGGAGGGGATCCGCCGCCGCCGTACCATTAACCCTGATCACCCGTCAAGTAGTGTACGACGAATATCTTGATTCAATTATTGGCCATGAGCGTCACAAGATTGGTATCTGGAGGAGCTTATTTCAGCTTCACGTGGAGGTAATATTGTCATTGGTGATCGTAAAGAAGCTGGTTTTCCGTTTTCTTTTCCGCATTATCTGGTCGAACCGTGCTGTCTCATTCATTTTCGATTTCTGTGTTGTAAGCGCACAAATGTGCGTGACATGCGTAAAAACATGCAAGTGTTCAACCAACGGCCTTGGCAGCATCCAACGGACGTCACATACGGGAAATATTTCACTGAAGCATGTCACAACGTGTTACGCACACTTTCAAGGGAATCCGGGCATTCAAGCGCATTGCCCGAGCCTAGCCCCGTTAGACCAAATCAACCAGCAAGACTACAAAGGCCTAGTAGCTACGATAAAATCCATTTAGATATCATGAAGATCACACTTCCTTTGCCATCCTACTGTTCGTTACTTCGACACTCGCGACCTGCTCATATTCAAACACAAGCTCACTGCGAAGAACGCCATGCGTACGCACGCCAGTTCCTTCGTGGTTGGCTGGCAAGGTCACCCCGATAGTCAGCCAGGCAACCAGCGCGGGTAGAGAAGTGCGCTTGTTTTCGGACTCAGGCTGCTCGAGCGTACCCTACGGTAAGTACAGCCCTCCCGTAGCCCGGTCCTTTAACTTCAATGTCAGCAGTGCACTCTGGAAGTGGATAAATCCAAACATGATAGGGTCATTGAAGTACTTTCAACTTCTGTCATGAAGGAGAGATGTAATTGCAGAGCACTGCTTTTAAGTGTCTCGCAGATATCGGAAGTATGTTGAATTAGAGTTAAAGATACATGCGTGCGTACACGTTACTGTGTCTGGGCACCATAACCCCTGATGTCTTCTGCGAATGACCACGTAGTATCAAGCTGCATTGAATCACTAATGGACACGCCTGTGCTCGAGATGGTGGCAATTTGGAACTGAAGAAGAGTCAGCTGACGGGGTCAGAAGGACGGTCACTGTTGTACCTTGTTCAAACTTCGGGCATCTCTGTAAAACAGCACGCGCATGCTATCTTCAAGGATTTTTCGTGCTTCCTCTTCCGTTATGATATCCTCTCTCCCTTCCACAGCCTTGCGCAACAGTGGTTGCGCAATGTAAGCGCCGTACCCAGTAGCAAGTGTCGAGGCAGTGTATGTCGTACCCAAGAGGTCAACGAACGACAAGAACCTTGAATAAATAGTACGTGAGCCCAACTCGAGCTCGACGTAGTATAGCCTTACCTCTTGCCGTCCTTGAATCCACCAATGAGGAGGGAATTCCAAAGCGGATTCATCTTCGATCGACGTGCATACATGACCTGGGACATATATTCATGGATCTCCACAGGACCGAGTTCATGACCATCCTGTGCTGATATCTCCTCGATGGACAACTCCTCAAGGATATATTGGATATACTGGAAGTCCGACATGTCGCCTCCTGCACCAATGACAGTATAGTTACCGACTTGGTGTAGACGTTGTATATCCTTGAATCGAGCAAGAGAACCGTATGATGCTATTAGAAAATGCATTAGGCGACGATAGATGAATGACCAAAAATTGAAGGTACCGAGGTTGTCAGCAGCCATCATGACACCATCCTTGTACTTGATCGCAAGCACGCTCGTTCCTGTAACGATCGGTTGCCTATACACCAGGTCAGATAGGACGAAAAGATTGGTAATTGACCAGCCTGACTGAGTTCGCTGTACGCCATCAGCGAAAGTATCCTTTGGACCATTATATGGTCTCTGGTGAATGGGGTGGGTGGCATATGCATCAAATGCATCATTTCTCTACAAGATCATAATCAGTGCTGCATTGTCTCAGTCGACGTGGTACCTACTGGGCGTCCCCAGTTAGTTGGAAAGTGGTCCATGGTAGAGTTTGTCCCAGCTCGAATCGACGCGCAAGCCAGAAGACGCGACGCCATTATGTCAGCATTCCTGATAAGGCAATACCATTAAGGAGAATTCATTCAATTGGAATGTTACGTAATCATCATCCTTGTCCTTATGATGACCACCCCGTATACGCCGACGTCGTTCATCCAAATGACTCCTAGCACTCCATCAACGCCGACACCAACGCGCGGCCGCGGAACGGGTGCAAAACGTGGCCGCAAGCCTCGCGGTGCCTTCCCAAATGTATCAGCCGATTCCCCTCGCCCACCACCACAATCCGGGCCCAGTACATCTACCCCTGCAACACGATTCACCCCCGTCCAGTGGGCAACTCCCACAGTCCCTGCCGCTACTCCAACCTCTAGTGTGACCATCGCTGCTACTCCAAGCACCGCTGCAAATGTCGGAGACGTGTCGATGGACAGTGGCGACGATGAGCCTGTCGCGATTCAACCTGCACCCATTATCGCTGCAGCGTCTTCGACATCTACGGTGGTTCTACAGCCTGGGGCTGCAGCACGCCAAACTGGTGTACCGGATGAGGATGTAGAGGGCGAAGATGAGCTCTTGCCTGCAATGGCAGATGATGATTACTCTGCACAGCTGTCATGGCAGAGTGAGAGCAAGGATAATCTGAAGTAATTGGTGATATGTTTTTTTACGATACGCCATGCTCATTATAACTGTCCAGAGTTCTTATGGACAATTTCAGCCCAGCACAGTACGAACGCTTTGAAGCCTATCGACGTCATGCACTGCCTAAGCAGGCTGTACGGAAGGTGCGAGCACATCACCACATGATGTCACAGTGTCTCATTTACGATGTATGCCTAGGTTATACAGCAAACGACAGGACAGCAAGTGTCTCAGCCCGTAGCACAGATAGTAGCAGGCGTTGCCAAAGTGTTTGTCGGCGAGATCGTAGAAAAAGGTGTGCTTTTTTTCATTTGCATACTTCCCTACCATAAGTGTTCTAATGTATCTTGTCTTCAGCCCGCCAGGTCCAATCACAGCGCAACGAGTCTGGCCCCCTGACCCCTGACCACCTTCGCGAGGCATATCGAATGTATCAGGCAGAGACCGGTCGCGTGGGCAGCGCGCGGCCAGTTCGAGGAAAGCGACTGTTTGTCAGGTAGCCGAGACTAAGAGGTATCAGTGTTGTTATATCATTGGAATTTAACAATCTACTGGTGGCGTCATATCGACTGCTGTGTATAGAAACTTCAGAAAGCATTAATGGGGTAGTGGTAACCTGGGTCGTTGCCATCGACCCGCCGGGGGTTCGATTCCCTCTTAATGCAATTGATGCGTGCTATCTTTTTTTAAAATATAGATTGCGATAAATCATTGGCACAAATCTGAAGGACTTGAATATAGCCTTTGGGCGAGGTAATAATGGGGTTACTTCGAATTCGTGGAGTCACTTCGTCATAATTACTTCTTTGACTGATAATTTTATATAATCTAAAACCGTTTCTCGGGTACTCGTTCTGCAGTACTATCATGATTTCTACCTGAAGACATGACGTTAAATTCCATCTACTTGTGTTGCTTTGTGTATTCGCCTCCGTTATTGCAATGCCTGCACCCAAACCCGACATTGTAATCATCGCCCACAACGTGGGTGGCCGGGGCTTCCGGTGTGTCGTGCGACTACCGGTCGTGATTATGTGCGTTGCTAGCCTCAAAACAACATATGATTGCTAACTTGAGCTGCTCTCGACGTTGCATAGAGCGAAAGCGCGGGGTGTTCCATGGTACCCAACGTGAGTGCATGCGGTAATTCAATAACTGCACTCCGTTGTGATGGCATGCATATTTCCGGTCATATAATACTCAGCATGATTGGCGTAGGTTCTCGATGTTAATTGTACTGCTTCGTCCTAGGGATCGGCGTACCGGTCCTGGGATACATTCGTCTGGACTCTGATTTGTTGATAGTTGCACTCCTGTCAGACGTCTCAGAATCGAGGCGCGACTCAACACAACAACAACCTAGATGTTGAAAGAACAGACCAGCACGACGTTACTAGTAGAGAGAAAGGGGGAACTCGATGAGAATGTGACTAAGTAACTATGAAACAAGCAGTTCCATGATGACAACTACGAGATGATCGCCATCCAGTAGTCTACGAGAAATCGAATGCCCCGCTTTCAAGTGGGCATGTACTAGTACATGTCACATGATGAATACACACAGCGCGTTCATAATAACGGGTTCAACTCTGAGCTGAGCTCCCCTATCCTGAATTCAATCAGTATTTCATCGTAAAAGTTCATTCTCTCTCCCATCCTACAACTATATTCACTTATGTAAACCTCCCAACCACTATTCCTTTTTCTTTTCATCGTCCACAAGATACAAGATACTCCGCTCTCCTTCCTTTCCAAATTTCTTCATATCAGACTCAATTTCACCCCCACTCTAGTTATACATTCTGGCTCACTTGCAGTACGTACATGAACCCCATGTCTAAAGCAGACAAACGTAACAAGTTCCTCGCCGTATTTGAACGCATCCGCGAGGAACCCGCGGTCCATATGAAATCAGAGAATATGCCCGAAGACGCTGTGGAATGGTTCAACAAGGTGAGTGGTTGCATGAGGTTCATGAACTGTGACTATGATAATGATGTCCTCTCTTGAAACCTTCTTGCCTCCATGTTCTCGGTAGAACCTCTTGTACAACGTTCCAAAAGGAAAATTCTACTGTGGTTTATCCGTCGTTGATACCGTTGCTATCCTTCTAAACCGCCCTCCAACAGACGACGAGTACTTCAAAGCTGCTCTCCTCGGATGGTGCATCGAACTTGTGTGTTCCTCACCTTTTCTATTCTTCTACATACTCAGCCAATCCGAGTCCCATTTACAGCTACAGGCTTTCTTCCTAGTCTCCGACGACATAATTGATGCTCCATCTCCAGTCGCGGTCAACCTCGTTGGTACCGCGTCCCTGATGTCAAGGGCCTAGGAAAGGTCGACAACATCGCCATTAACGACGCGTTCATACTTGAGGGTGCAATTTACGACGTCCTCAAATCCTACTTCAGGCGTGAGATCTACTATGTCGATTTGCTGGAGCTGTTCCACGAAGTCTGTTGCTCACACGCCGCAACTACCTTCTTACGTCTTACATTAACGTGCTGCAGGTCACCTACAAAACCGAGATGGGTCAACTCGTCGACTTGATTACCGCTTCGGAAGATAACATTGACATTCGCAAATACAGCCTCGACAAATACACCCTCATAGCGCGCTACAAGACTGCATACTACTCTATCTACCTCAGTATCGCACTCGCCATGCGCATGTATGGCGTCCCAGACGCATACGAGCTCAATGGAAAGACCATCGAGCCATACAAAGAGGCAGACCACTTCATCATCCCCATGGACGAGTTCTGCCAGGTCCAAGGTGACTATATCGATTACCACTGCACAGGAGGAAATAGGCAAGATAGGAACGGATATCATCGACGACAAGTGCTCCTGGTGCGTGTGCACAGCACCCGCATACGGCTACGATGCCCAGAAACAACTCCTGCTTGAAAACTACAGGAAGAAGGGTGCGGATCAAGCCGTATGGGAGCAGGCTATGAGGATGTGTACAACGACGAGCAGGGCCTAAACATTCCCAAGCGCTATCATGAATATTCGAAGAAAGCGGCAGCGGAGATTAATGCGATGATTGATCAGGTTCCTGAGCCTGGTTCGCAGGACGAGATTAAGGGTGATAGGTTGAGGGAATACGTGTAAACGCTTAATCACTGTAACATTTCCTCGCTTTACTTCTGTTTGTTGTCTACGAGTTTCAATGTTGTAGGACCCACGGTGTCCACAGAGTGGTAAGTAGAAAAGGATAAGAGAATAATGAGGTCCTAACCTGATGCGGGAGTGTACTAATCTGTGAAAATAATCGGTATGTGTGTATGCTAACGAGACGTTCCAAGTTTGATGGTAGTCTAACAGAACAATGATACAAGAGAAGGTGGCAACTAAAGCTCAATGCATTTGCTTTGCGATGGGATATTGCCGGAGGATGTCATCGAAGGAGAAAGTGTGCCTGGTGCGTGCACTCGTTACTGACACACAGTAATAACTTCTCCAGAACTACGGCAAGAAAGGTTTCGCCCAGAACATGAGGGCAAAGCTGTGTGCAAATCGAGCAGGGGCTGGACGTCTCCCGAGCGGTACGATGAGCACTCGTAGAGCAGAGTTGCGGATATCAATGCGATAATTGAGCTGGTGCCGAAGCCTGGGACAAGCTGAGGCGTGATGGTGTGACGGCTACTATTTAGCGTTTGGAGGCTCGAAGTAGACGACACACGGAAAGAGCTAACTCTTGCAAAGACAGGATTAAAGTCTGAATTCGTGGGGGTAAGAAAGCTCCCCGTATCTAGAGTACAACCGCCAGTTTAAATCATCTCTAAGACATCGGAGTTCGGAATAGGTCTAGACAAAGGATAAATGATAAGGTACATAGTCAAGGCAAAGAGATGGATAAGCATAGTAGAGTGAAATAAACACGTGGTCTCTAGTCTGGTTGAACGGCCGAAGGTGCGACCGTTACAGATGGACAACTTGAAGAAGTGTTCCGGGCATTCTTGAAAGGTATATGGGAGTGACCATTAAGAAGGGGGGCTTACTCTTAATCGATTGTTATGTGGACGTGCCATGCACCTCAGAACCGAGGCGCGATAGGCAGGGCGCTAGGAGAACGGACACAAAAACCAGAAAGGTCGTCAAGTCGGCGTCATTAGGGCCCCAAGTTACTATTTTGCTGGCATGATGTACATACATTAGTCGAGACTAGGATGCATGGTACATAAACAGTGAGCATTCAACAACGCAATATGATCTTCATCGTCAGCCTTAGACGACGGTGTACAGACAGAGGCTAGCGGGAAGCCCAGCAAACTCTCAAGTTGCGTTGTTAAAGTAGGAGTGAGCGGCCACGATGCCATAAGATTCACCTGAAGCCGGGCCATCACGAACCCCATCTAAGGCGTCCGACTGCGCGTTCTGTGCACGAGGCATGCTCTCCTGAGTAAAATGAGTGCCCTTGAGCATCCCAAGAGGAAGTTCAAAACCCTCTGTCTGGTCTTTCACCGGCAGTGAACAAACTACCAAAGTTCGGGAAACCGGATTTGGCAGGACTGGTGCAAATAACACTAAATGCCTCGCCATCACGGTGCCCGGCGTGCGAGCACTCAGCACTCATATCTTTGTAGATAATAATGTCGCGTGGGGTCTATACTCCATCCCCAGGCTTTCGCTCGCCGTCTCCTGCGTTCTCACAGGCGTCCGCTCAGCAAGATGATTCCTCAGCAGATGAAATGCCTAGTGCAAAAATGACCGTCAGCCAGTCGGGTTCGCCGGTACCTGCATCCGCCGCCAAGCAGGAGGAGGTAGTGGGGTCCGACACGATGACATGCCTCTGGGACGACTGTGGCATCGTCTTCAGTCACCTCCCCAGCCTCATCGAGCACATCCACTCCAGTGCGTTCAAGCCCATATATCTCGGTGAAACTAAACAACGATGTGTGTACAGCGCACGTCGGCGTGCACAAGTCAAACTACACCTGCGACTGGGCGACATGCAACCGCCGCGGCCTCGCACAGACCTCGCGGTTCGCGCTTATCTCCCACATCCGCTCACATACTGGCGAGAAGCCATTTATATGCTCCCGGCCAGGTCAGTGGCGTTCTCCTGCTTTGTTCTTACCCATTTTAAAATCATAAAACATACTTCCTCTCTTTCTGTTCTTGCCCTTTGTGTCCCGACCAACTCAAATACTCGCAGAATGTGACAAATCCTTCACCCGCTCCGACGCACTGGCAAAGCACATGCGGCTACAACACAATATGCCGCCACCTCCCTCCGGCCGGGGCTCCTCAGGAACACGCAAACGCAAGCGGACTCTTTCCCCCGCCCAACCCAACCCACCAGCGCCCGAGCAGTCCGCATTCAACACCTTCAAGCTCGAGCCACAAACGCCTTCTGAGCTCGATAACGGCATTGGAGGTGGAGATTACTTCTCGGCCGTCACGCGCGAGGAAGAGGACAACGAGGATGATGGAGAGGATGATGGACTTCCACCACACCTGCAACGACTCATGGATCCTGGGACTGGCCTTATTATGGGCCGCACTCCTGCGCTGGTCAAGTATATAATCCAGAAGGCCAAACTGCGGTACGCGCTCGAAACGCATGAGGCGCTCATCGAGGAGCTTAGGTACGTGGAGTTGTTCGTGGCAGCCCTCACGTATTGATATCATTTTCAACTAGAATCGTGAGGACACAGGCGAAGGAAGAAAAGGTGAAGAAAGAGGCGATACTGGATGACTTGATCAAGACTACCTTTGGGTGCGTTTGTCCTTGTCCCTTCTTTTGTCCGCTCTTTCGGTAGTTTAATATGTTTTGTCGTCATTCAGAGAGGAAGCAGCTACACCATTCATTACATCCCACCCACCTCCAGCACACCAGATCCCACCGCAAGCGCATCAAGTGCCAGCACTGTATCCAGCGCAGCATGTGCATTGAGACTCATCTCAACTCTTGTACTATTATTGTTCTGCTTTGTTGCACTATTATTATTTTGATTTCGATCTTGAAGCTTGATGAAGCTTGTGACTGAGCCGTTATGCATCGCTTGAAATTTTATCTCGTTAGCCTATGTTTATCGCATATGTAACTGAAGCCCTCGCCGGATGCGTTCTACACCAGGCACGCCCCACTACTCTCCTGTCCTTTGCTACTTAACACTTCGACCACCAATGGGTACGCAATAGCTTCTGATTTTGCACTTTCAGGGTGGTACCCGGAAATCCGCCTACAAAACAGGCCAAGTGAAGTTACAGTATTGGCTTTTACATGTACTCTATTCTATGCCTTACGGTCAGTGATCTTGCTTAAGAACGCACGGAAGACGTCCCGCCTCAACCTATCGCCCTTGATCTTGTCCTGCGCACCAGGCTCAGGAACCTGATCAATCATCGCATTAATCTCTGATACCGCCTTTTCTGAATACTCCTGATAGCGCTTGGGAATGTTTAAACCTTGCTCGTCGTTGTACATGTCCTTCACAGTCTGCTCCCATACGGCTTGATCCGCACCCTTCTTCCCGTAGTTTTCAAACAGGAGTTGTTTCTGGGCGTCGGTTCCATATGCGAGTGCTGTGCACACGCACCAGGAGCACTTGCCGTCGATAATATCGGTGCCAATTTTGCCGATTTCCTCCTCTGTGCCGTGGTAGTCAAGGTAGTCGTCTTGGACCTGGAAGAACTCGCCCATGGGGATGAGGATGCGGTCAGCCTCTTTGTATGGCTCGAGGGTCTTTCCATTGAGCTCGTATACGTCTGGGACGCCACACATGCGCATGGCAAGTGCAACACTGAGGTAGAAAGAGTAGTACGCAGTCTTGTAGCGCACGATGAAGGTGTGTTTGTCGAGGTTGTACTTGCGGATGTCGATGTTATCTTCCGGAGCGGTAATCAGGTCGACGAGCTGACCCATCTCTGTTTTGTAGGTGACCTGGAGTAGGCTTGATGTCAGAAGGAAACAAATAGTAGGGAAAATGAACGACAGACCTCCTGGAAGAGCTCCAGCAAATCGACGTAGTAGCTCTCTCGCCTGAAGTGAGATTTGAGGAGATGGTAAATCGCACCCTCAAGTATGAACGCGTCGTTGATGGCGATGTTGTGAACCTTTCCTAGGCCCTTGACATCAGGGACGCGGTACCAACAAGGTTGACCGCGGCGGGAGATGGAGCCATCCATCATGTCATCGGAGACAAGGAAGAAAGCTTGTAGCTATAAATGGGACCCACATCAATTGACCATGTAGAAGCTGAGAAGCTGAGAAACGCACGAGTTCGATGCACCATCCGAGGAGAGCGGCTTTGAAATACTCGTCGTCAGTTAGAGGGCGATTCAGAAGGATAGCCACGCTATCAACGACGGATATCCCGCGGTTGAGTTTTCCTCCTGGGACGTTGTAGAGGAGGTTCTAGCGAAAGAAGGGTATGAATGCCTCGATTCATAAACTGCGCGAGACTGCTCACCTCGTTGAACCATGTGACAGCGTCCTCGGGCATATTCTCGGACTTCATATGAATGATCAGCTCCTCGCGAATGCGCTCGAATACGGCGAGGAACTTGTTACGTTTGTCTGCTTTAGACATGATAATCGGGTGTATAACTGAGGTTGGGGAAAGGAATTCTAAGGAGAGATCGTCGGTAGGTTGCCTCTGGGTGACTATGAAAGCTAAAAGGAATACGAGTAGTGGTACAAGATAGTAGTGGATTCGAGTAGGAATGGTTGTGATAGCCTTGAAGTGACAAG
>PVYJ01007036.1:0-11196 GCA_002995095.1 Rhizopogon sp. AM-2018a | reverse complement strand
GTCCTACTACTTGAAGTAGAAACATGATGTTTTAGACAAAGCAATCACTTCTCGGTTGAGAGGGGAGAAGGGTGTTTGAATCATGCGGTTGATTAGATATTGCTATATTAACATTGTATCCATGCTTGCCAGCTTGTCATGCTTTGTATTAGGTGGGCATCTGTCCCCGAAATGAACGCTGGGAAGGAGCGTGCTGAGATTGCAATTCGATCGTATCTGCTCAGCATGGCATGTGCTCGTAATGCCCCTCTGACTGAGAGCGAAATTCAACACCATGATGCAGAATCTAGCACCAATGCATCCTTCGCGCCGCCCACTCAAATAAGATTCTCTGCTCTAGTAGCGCTGTGAGGTCGAGCATATGACGTAACTGTCATGTCGGCTTGTTATTACCCGCCTCCTCGTGGCACCTAAGGGGTAGCGGTGGCACTGGGGACTAGACCAAGTGAGGTTTTATAACAATATGTCATGATGGTTGCCTTGATGATCGGTTCCTCAGAGAGTTCCGGGGGGAGGGTTTTCCCCACCGAGGAGAAGACCAATCAGAAGTATGCCGGTTTAAAACCTCCTCCGTTTTCGACGTTCAGTTGAAACCGCTGGTATACCCAAAGTGCCTCGCGCAGAAAATCGGGCTGACAGGAAAATAGCCACAAGGCGAAAGTAGAGCCACAGAAACGGAAGCCTTGGGCGAGAAGAAATCCTTAGAAGGAACGACTGTCTTCCTTGATCACTCAAGGTCTGCCTAAGGGAGACTAAGAAATCCTAGGGCCACTGATTGAGAATAAGCCAGTCGGACGAAGACAAGCAGTCGCAGTCTTAATTGTTCCAAATGGGATTGTCAAGACAGTCAAGACTCGAGAGTTGATCTCACACATCGCCAATTTTCAAACTGGTGCCGGGAAGTACAAAGGCACACCTGGCGGAAACTGTGCCGGACAGTGTTTCAGAGTTGATGGTTAGGATTCAGATGCAAAGCACAATGCTCACAACTTAATGATTCTGCCGATGAGAATGGACCGAGGGGCTGTGAACCGTAAAACCAAAGTATCGGAAATTAGGAACGCGGACTTTGATGTGAGCGAGATACGCATGATCTTGAAGCATGGAGGCGGGTAGTGTGGTACTTATAAGCGTTCAGAACTCGGAGTCAGTTTGGCTAGTTCAACTTGTTCAAGTTCAACACGCTGACCAGACGACGACGGTAGCCTCGGTATCTCAAGCGGAGTTTGAAACCTAACATCATGTGGCCCACTGGCAGTCATTATGCACTTGCATATACGCATATAAGTACTCCTAGTCTCCCCTAGGCAGACCTTGAGTGACGAAGGAAGATAGTCGTACTAATATACGCCCTACAATAGACACGAATACACCACCTCGTCAATTTGAGCGCGGGAGAATTAAGACTATAGAACTGTTGCACTGCTAGACCTTCTTTAGTGAATTAGACTAAGCCTGGACAGCAGCAGCGAGAACCTCGGAAAAACGAAGTCTACTAGCGCTGTGTTAGTGGGATCTCCCTACATTCATGCATGGTCTGGTGCTTTGGAGAACACTAAGAGAGTGCTGTGGCTAAATATTTAGCGAGTTACATAAAGGAAAAAAGAAGCGAAACGAGGTACGCCATGAACCATAAGCGCTCTCTTGACTCCTGCGCGGTTTGGCTTTGGGGAGCCGGAAACGGTGACTCCCTAGCAGTGGTGATGGATACAGTCTTTCAAGTTGCTTATGTAAGTCAACCATTGCTCTTCTTTCCTTCCATATCGCAGCCAAGGTTCTGCGGCCGCAAGCAAAGCTATTTGACCCTCCTGTTATATGCCCACAAGATTTACAGAACATCCCCGAAACGAAAATCTGAAAAACAAATCCACACCAATCCACTTTTATCAAGAAACCGATCATGGAGTCATTCAAAGCACTTGTGTTCTCCTTGACCTTCCCTTCGAATCTCTCACTCACATCACATCCTTCTTGTATCCTCCATCCCTCCTTGCCCTATCCAGGACAAACAGACGTCTCTACGAACACGTAAATAATGATAATACCTGGTATCGCGCTTTTATCAACCAGTTTCTTGCTATCGGTCCGGAGAATGATCTCAAGTATGAGAAGATTCTCTTATTGAGGAAGTCGGAAACCACATGGCGCAAGGAGTTTATCATGAGATATAATCTGAGGAGGTGCGCATGCACGTGTTCTGTATTCAGCTTGGTCTCATCTGTTATCTCAGGCGCTGGGAAGGTTCGCGTAATGGCACAATCACTCACTCGCCCCAAGATACTGCCATCGATGGTGTCCATCTCATGTCCGAGAGCGGTCTTCTCACGTCCTCGATCCAATACGGAGTAGTAGCTCGATCCCTTCCGCTCACCGGAAAAGTCCTCAAGGGTTATCTCGACGCTGCCGGAACAGGCTTAGGTATAGGAAATCCCAACGTTGAATTCACTCCGAACGTCTCTACATGCTGTCTCACTTCTGATGGCGGAACAGCCAAGGCTTTCTGGGGGAAGCGCAATGGGGAAGTGGCAGTAACTACCGCTCCCCGCGTTATGGATCCTGGTCGTGCCTCCTCAAGGCTTGTTAGATGCAAACCCCAGGACCAGCATGATGGCGTCGTGAACGAGATCGCTTTGGATCCCCTTGTAGGCCGATTTGTATCCGGAGGTGCCGATGGACAAGTCAGGTTGTGGGATTCCAAGACAGTTGTCTGCTTGTGGTCTAGCGATAGGCAGCTCCAATCGCTTGTAGCCGACCCATTTCTAAAGGTGTCTTCTGCCCTTGCGCATGGCATCATCATTGGTGCTTTGAATAGCGGCGATATCATCTTGTGGTCGTCATCCACGCAATTCCTTTCAGATGACATTTCCGCCCAAACATCATTCACACAACATCGCATTACGTCGCCTATTCCGAAGGGACGGCCGTCCCCCCATGATCCATTCGTACCGAAGCCTCAGCCAAGTATGCTGTGTCTCCGTCGTTGTTCGCAGATGACTGCAGCACTGCTGATCGGATACTCCGATCATTCGTTCTTCTATCGCATCGTGGTTGACCTCACATCTGGCAAATATGAAACTACCGCCTTTGGTGATCTTTCCTTCGGCAACAATTCCATCATCGAACCTGTCTTTGCGGCTCAGCCAAATGATTGCAGTTTCGTGATCACTGGTAGTCAGCTCGGTTCCGTCGGCATTTACAATTGGGATACTTCCCAAACATCATCTTCCGTCACGCCTGCTCGCAGATGCGAAGCGGACGAAGATGGCACAGTCACTGCGCTTGCTTGGACCCCGCTTGTTCTTGCCACAGGCTTTGCGTCCGGGACCACAATTATATGGGACGCGCTCACTCTTGAGCGTCTTAGGCTCTTCTTGTCCCCTATCCCTCGTGCAGCACCAGGCCATGAAGTCGGCGGTGTCCGCAAGATTGTGATTGCAAAGGAGCTTTTAATCATTATTGTTGACAACAGGGTGATGTCGTGGAAGGTAGGAGCAGTACGCAGTCGCGATGCTCCGCCCAAGGGTAAAAAACATACTCGCACGAAGAAGAACCCACTTTCGAAAGGACAACGTACGCATGTTTTAATCGATGTTCGTTAGTTCTTACCTGACAACATTTGCAGAACGATACGATCTGCACAAAGATATCAATGAGTCCCGACGTGAGTTGGAACACGAGAAAGCTTATACGCAACGCACCATGAGGCGAGAACGCGAGCAATATTCTACCTTAAACAAGCTTGGACTTTCAGAGGTAGAGGCGGTCGAGTACGCTTTGATGCTCTCGCGTGAGGAAGAGGAGCACCGTAGGTTTTCCCGTGCCATCGATGAAGGTGTCTTCCAGAGGAACTTTGAAGATGAAATGGTCTTGCCCATTGCTTCAAGTTCCTTACCGATGCACAATTTTCCACCACCTTCTACGAACCAGTCTTCCTCCAGTTCTCTGAGCGATCATCATTCTCGCACCTATCCACGCGCCGCCCATCCGGTCACAAATGAGAAAGTACAAGTGTCTCCCGTCTTTGTCCCGGAACCCATGGAAGCCGGCGTTACCATCAGCCCGCTCAGGATACCCACATCCCTGCCAGGTTCTTCGACAGCTACGAGGTCTTTACCGGTAATAGTTCCCAGCGGCTCGTCCTCTCACGAGCACTTTCCCTTGATCAGCTCGAGCCTTTCCTCGTCGTCTGGCATGTCGATCGCTAGCAGCCCAGAGCACGCTCGTTCTGCGTGGAACATACCATTACGGTCGGCACCCCCACCTTCACCTTCACCTTCACCTTCGTCCCATGGCTCTTCTTCACCGCACGTCGACACGCCTATCTTGGGAAGGTCTAGTGTCTCGCTGTCTCCTGCAAGCGTGGATGTTAGTTATAGGCGGTCTGAGGAAGAGCATCTGGTGCCAGATGATATAGATGATGATTTGAAGTTTGCGATGGAGTTGAGCCTTGCAGAAGCGCGTAGCCGCGGAGAGATTTGAAAGTGGGAAGCTCCAGGTGGTTGAGTTTTCCTTGAAGGACGTTAGTTTAATAGTATCGCTTTTTGTCTCTTTCTTTTATTGAAATAAGGACTATATCTTTAATGCGGTGTATGTCACTCCAAATACTAGAGATTTATTTGCAGTCCAATATTGCAAGTCGAGGAAGGTTTGGCACCGAGAAATTCTTACATAAGCCAATACTTACTCCCGTTCAATCTCTGTCAAATAGGCTTGCGCTGAGTGCTAAAGTGATCTTGTACACTGTAGGACACACTCATTATATTGCCATCACAACTACAAGATGGACGGGATAAAAGTTGCAAAGTACGCCATTCACCAATCTCACTTCTAAAACCAACTAAGACATCCCCATGCACCAGGAGACGCAAAATCACCGACAAATCCATCCCCAATGCCCTCGCGCAGCTCCCAGAGTTCGCCGAGGACTCGCAGATGTACCAGAGCCTGCTAGAGATGGAGAAGAAGCTCGATTGGACGATGAACAGGAAGAAAGTGGAGGTGCAGGACGCGTTGGCGCGCAATCCGACGGTATGTGTTTTGTGGCATATGGATGAATTGGGTCGGTTGAAAAATGGATGTGGTCAGACTACGCGCACGGTGCGGTTATTCTTGAGCCATACGGTCTCCGGGCAGACATGGCAGACTGGAGAGGCTGCTGGTGGGGCTGAGGGGGTAAACTTTGAGACGGGGCAGGGAATTCCGGCGTGGTCATTGAAGGTTGAAGGGCGGCTACTGGAGGTACGTCCTGTTTTTCGGTCGAGGATCGTTGTGCTGTTTTTTTTGATGTCATCATATATGGAGCTTCCGAATCAACGCGCGCGAGACAGGGTTGCTCCGCGGAAGTTTTCGACTTTTATTAAGAAGATGATCGTCGAGCTTGACCGTGACCCGACTTTGTATCCAGATGGGAATATTGTCGAGGTATGGGAGGTGGGAAAATGAGCTGGTCTTTGTCTTACTCCGTATTTTCAGTGGCCCCGAAGCCCGACCATTCAGCAGCCTCTCGATGGGTTCACCATAAGGCGCACCGGAGACCAGCCGACGAAAGTGCGCTTTATCATATATCTCGAGCAGACACCAGAGCAGTGTAAAGTGGCTCCAGACCTCGGTATGTCTTGTTGTATCTCAAATGGAAGCTCTAAACATTGACGAGGGCTCGTCAGGGAACATCTTGGGTATCAAAGAGGAGAGTCGCATTGGCGTCATTCAGGCTATGTGGAATTATATCAAGATCCACGGCCTGCAAGATAAAACCGATCGTCGAAGAATTCGTGCGGACGATTATTTGAGACCGGTACGTTGAATTCTTTTGCTTTACTCTTCCCTGTTTTGCTCAATTGCACAATTGTAGATATTTGGCGGAGAAGGCATCATGTTCCACCAACTGCCCGAGCTAGTCAATCGATATCTGATGCCTCCGGACCCTGTCGTCATCCATTACTCCATCAACCCAGCACAAGTGCCCCCCGAACGCCCTTCTGCATGGGACATCGAAGTTAAGATGGAGGACACGAGTTTGAAGAACCGCATCTTGGTGACGGTGCAGTCAAGTAAGGATAGCATGTCCGACCTCAACAAACTGGATGATGAGGTAACCTCCTTACCCTTGTGTCCGATCCTTTCTCTAACGTCAGAAAAAATGCAGATCGCGCTATTGGCACAATCACTACACAACTCGCACACGAAGCGGCAGTTCCTTCAGAGTTTCGCCAACGACCCTCCTAATTTCATACAGACGTGGCTGGCGTCGCAGTCTCGTGACCTCGAAAGTGTGCTCGGAAGTGGACCGAGCGAGGGTGCTACCATCCGTGCGGAGGAACTGCGGAGGAGTGATTTCTTCAGGCTACCCTGGGTTGAAGAGGCTATTGCTGTCCATGAAGGAATGCGCCTGGCATCTCGAGGCATGCAATAGATGTTATAGTACCTCTGCGACGGTCCTTACTTTGCTGATTTCGTTGTGTAATGCCTATCTCATTCTGACTATTGATTCTGGTGCTCTAGGTGTTTTAAGAGCAACGGTGTGTTACACCTGAATACTATCAATTATGCACCATTGCAAATTACATCGCACAGATTTAGGAGGTCATCCTCGTTGCTGACTCAGTTCGTCATGAACATGTCACACCCGCAATGTGTTTTCCTCGACAGTCGTGACCATGAAAGAATGCCTGTTGATCATTCCTTCTATCAGTTAGTCAAGGACACTCTTCGGGAAGTCGTAGAATCCACATTGGTTTTGCGTTACATGGCGAAGAACTAAAATGGGTCACTCCCAGACGGAGTTGCGGAGGGGCAGAGAGTTCAAGACATCCTCGAATATCTGAAGACTAGCTGCCTCAGTCTCGGGTGACTCCCCCTCGATGTACCCGACGACATTGGTTGATACCCGTGCATATTCGAACTGTGGCAAAGTTCATAAAGACGGGAAACTCGCTCGAAAAACACGTGTATGTTCAGAAACCATTGGTGGAAGCTTGGATATATGCTAAGGCCGCTCGCCCGCCATTTCGCTCCCAAGGTCATTTTTTGTACTACGTGCCTTTGCCTTGAATTGATATTCGTTTCACGAATATATCAGTTCTTTAGCCTTCTCGACGCCTTGATAAAGCTTTGCTTGTTGCGCGGAATCATCGTCGCCGTTAAACCTGCATTTATGTCGGAGGACATTGATATTGACATGAAAGATGGCACTCGTGGTCCTCCGGGTCCATCCTCATTCGAGCTTTTCCTCTGAATGGGACGTCTGGCTTGGATGCCAATCCTTGGCGTTCCATAAAAATAGACTCAAATACGATGAATTAGACGCGATAGTTTTCAAACTCGGATTATGTCATGCCCAGCTAACAAACGAACTGTTCACCAAGCAAGTCATGTGTCTCTCCCATTCATCAAATAAATATTGACATGTTGCTATTATTGACATATTCCTATAGACTTGCAGAATAGACGTGCTCTTCTACGGTTGTATGAGAGAAATTGGACAGCACTTGCGGAAGTTGTGGACCTTCCGTTCATGGCATTCTCCTCCGGCAGTACAGGGCATCCCGATTTTTTCGTGACTTGAATCGAGTCGGAGTGGGTTGCATAATACAGACATGGGTGACGGATGTCGCAGTCACTATCTGAAAACTTAAGTGTGCTTGGAAGTGGACCAAGCGAACCTGGTGTTTCAATCCGTGCTGATGAATTGCGTAAGAGTTATTTCTTCAGCTATCCTCTTTGAAGAAGCCATCGCTTTCCATGAAGGTATGTGTCTGGAATGTTGATGTTGCGCAATTATTGTCTCATCTGACTATTGGTTATATTGCTCTAGGTGTTTATCTCACCAAAACCGTTTCCATGCTGTACGCTGTCAAATGCCTTGAGCATTCGTTGAGAACGCATGAGTGACAGGGACCAACACGTCATGGAGGTTTCAAGTTTGCCCTTCTTCAAGAGAAGGGACCCGATAACCCATACTGCAAGGGTGTAGAACGACAGATCTCCTGATTTACAGAACGACCGATGTGCTAAATATACTTAGAATTCCAAGGATCTCTCCACAAGCGGCCCGCGAGCCACGGCTTGCACATGGCTTAGCTGGATATGGTCCCTTCTTGGGCAAATCCTTCCGGAGATTCGGAGAGTGGGCTTGACAGGTTGTGTGCACTGGGAACTTTAGCATTTGAAGTCGTGAGTCCTTAAGCTTCGGTTTGCTTGACCCGGGGTCGCCTGGTGGCCAGTGGCCGGTGTGTTTCACCCACGATGGACTAACGGACTCAGGCGGAAGGGAAATCCAAAACCAAACTTCGAAGTCCAGAGGTGGGAGCTTTATCTGAACGCAGTGGACTACGTATGCAATTCTCCACAACCCAGGACCCAGCCACTTCGCCAGGACATTCGGCACCCTGCACTAGGATAGCGCCAGACCCCCCCGCTATAACGAAGATCGACCATTCTGTCACTTATACGGTAATATTAGATCGGTACCGACTGAATGACAGTTGCGATCAACTGCGATACCCAAGAGATAAGCAGAGCGAGGCAGTGATTTGCATCACTCATCGATGTGCCTTCAGGCTAGCCCCTGGGTCGATGTGACCATATATACCTTCCAAAATTCTCATAATAGCTATTATGGCTTGTGAATAACCTCAGCCTGCGGATGATAATAAAAGTACAATCCTGGGAAGGTATAGCCAGTACATTTCCTCAATTGATATACTCTTCCCCGAAGCCTTGAACACATATTTTACAGTTATCCATCGTTCCTGCTAGTCGCTAAATCTACACCACCTTAAACACGTCGTCATGCAGAAACACCATGGCAGTGCTGTCCTCTCTGAGGTAAAAATCCTTTTGAAGTTCGAACCTCTAATTACGTTTACAGAGTTCATACTTCTTCAGGACCCGTTGGCTCTTCGACGGAAGATTGATCAACTGCAGGAGCACATTAACCTGCTCATGATGGAAAACGCCATCATACAAGAGCGGATGAACCTCCTTCAGCAACAACAAGATATCAACTTACCTGCCGAAACTGAGAGGGTGCAGCAATCGGACGATGTATGCAACGAGACCGTGCACGCTGATTTCCATGACACGGCGGGGAGTCACGACGATGCTGTATCAGGTATATCTTTTGCATTGGAAGGCGCAAATGGGTTTGTTGGATCTCGCTCCGACTCGAGATTATCTGCGGTAGGTGATTACTTATGTTTAACTACTCCATCTGATCCAGATACTTGCAACTTGAAGGTCTTTTCTGATCACTCGGATGTTGTTCAAACCCAGCCACAGCGTCGGGGCAGTACCTCTAAACTGCGCGCTAAACTGCGAAACATCGTGGCAGCGCACCGTCGTTTCCAGAACATGGATGTGCCGCATGAGCCCCCTGCTTTGTTCCAGGGCTTGGTTAGCAGTGTGTTCTGATTGTTCTGGTCTCCTTTGATATGATATTTATCCCGTCGGGCCCGGGCGCCCATATATCCGCTTGCAGATATGTTGTGATTCCGTCGCGAATTTGATCCCTAGTATCTGTACAGATTTACGATATAATGATGGAGGGTCGTTCTTCCAGAGAGACGGAACGGCAGCAGGAGATTTGACGGGAGAAGTTGTCTGTTTACCTTGCGTTTTCCGCTTTAGATGATAGCCTGTTGTTGGGAGGTAGCGTATATCCTGCCATCCTTATTAAGTCCTTACAAGTATCTGTTCTTGGTCTGCTATAGCGCGAGTACGTGTTGACGTTTACTGCTTGACGGCTAAAATTCGGAGAAGTCATAGAACACCGTGGGTGTGGGAGACTGCTGACGGCCCTGATGAGCACTAGCAAGGCGTCCTCTAGCATCTGCAGCACACTGACTGACTCTGCCAAAATTATATCCCTAGCAGTAAGCAAGGATATAGGTCAATCGGACCACCGACACCAAAATTGTATCTCGAGCTCAGCATCGGGTGAGGTTATCCAAGCTCAAGGTCAACCAGTTCCATCTGTATCAGTCAAACAGATGAAGATCAGGCTCACAGCAAACCACACAGCGCTTCGCAACAGCATTCGGAGGGATACAATTAGCTAGTACAAGTATCTGGTGAAGAAATCAAAGGTACGGTTATTGGCACGCTGAGACCTTGACTGATTGTTTACTACACTTGCCCCAGTGCTCAGTGCCGCGCTCAGTACTCAGTACCGGCCTTAAAGATCGTCCATTGGCGAGGATATTTATCTGTATCACTTGACAACGCCTGCCTCGAATTGCAATGTTCTGCTTGTCCAAGCGCCAACGGAAGATTCGTACGAAAGACTCCAGCCTGCCGCCGAGCAGCCAAATCGCAGAAATCCCAACACCAGCGGATTACGAAGATAATGCTCCTCTCTGTTCAACATGTTCAGCCCTCCATCTGCGCACCATCTTATACGACGGCGTCCCACAGGAACACCCAATCCCGCTCGGTCATCTCACAGACATCCTCAGCAAGTATGACCAATGTGGACTGTGCCGCCTTCTAGCCACCACCATCCGCCAGACGTGGCTACTGGATAAGATGCCTGGTATCGATCTGACCGGAATCACCTGTGCATTGTATGCAGAACCCTGTGGGTACCCGAAGATTCAGAATAAGACCTTGCCCGTACTGAGGGATATATGTCATCGGCTGCGTATCGAGACTTCTTCCAGGCCGCGGGATGTATACATAGCCATGATGGCTGCACAGTCGAACTTGGGGCTGGAAATTCAGCTCCTGGAATATCATGCTTCGAAGTTTGGAAGGACAAGAGAGCTTCATGGCAGGAGAATTAGTGAGAACGTGGACATCGACCTGTTGAAAAGATGGATTCACACCTGCGAAAACGAGCATCGAGATATATGTGAAAAGGTGTGGTGGAGAGGCCCTGAAGACGTCCTTCCAAACAGCGTAAGAGTCGTGGATGTAGTCAGCATGGCTATAGTTCCGGCTCCGCCAACATGCCGTTACGTCGCTCTTAGCTATGTCTGGGGAGGCCCGGGAGAAGGGTACTGGACAACGAAAGCCAATCTTCAACAGCGCAGCATACCGGGAGGTCTGGATATAGCTATGCTGCCAGGGACAATTTCAGACACCATTCAACTCGTCCGTCAACTCGACGAGCGGTACCTGTAGATCGACGCGCTATGTATCGTCCAAGACGACTCTGATGACAAGGCGGTACAGATTGGAGTAATGGAGCTCATATAC
>PVYJ01007034.1:4794-42026 GCA_002995095.1 Rhizopogon sp. AM-2018a | reverse complement strand
TGCGTCGACGATGGTCAGTCATGATGTCCTCACTGGCCAGCACAAACAACTCTGAGACGCATCAATGTTTTCTTTTGAGCTCTGCCATGCACACTCAGTTCCCCAAGTCCACCAGCAATATGCCATCGGACTATTCAGACTCACAATTTGAGTAATAATATGCTTCAAGCAGTGGTTGGGGGCTAAGCCAAACAAATGCCTTTTTTGTCAAGTTTGTCAAGCTGGTCACTCCCGCTTCAGCCTTCCCATATAGCGCATAATTAATCATGATGCCGATGTCTCTTATTAACTGGCGTGAGAAATGTCAGAATTATGAAGTGAATCGACTGCGAAGTTCGAACGAGACATACTTGGGGTGCAAAAGGAGAGATCACCTGCAAAATAAGTGGTTCTGCGAGCTCGAGAAACAGTATGATAGAGAATTGACTCCAAGGTAATGGTGTCCTAGCTTTCTTCTGCTGTACTAGCCGCAACAATGGCGTCTCCTCATCCAGTACCTCCTGTTGGGACATGATGGGAGTTTGTAAAAAGAGTCGGACAATGTCTGAGTACCTTGGGGCCTGTTATGATGGATCCGAGCTTGCTCGGTCCCGTAACCAGGCCACTTAAGTACGATCATGGATCTTGCACGCTGCTCAGCGTAGAACAACAAGCTATCCTTTCTTTAATATGGGTGTAAGGTGCCCAGCCATGGCACGGGAGTCGTGTTTCAAAGTTCGCAATCCGGAACTAATAACTGCGCAGTGGTACCACTTGAGTCAGTTACGGTCCAACCTAGTTTCCCTTACATAGTCAGAACTGTCAGACCTCGTAGAATTCGAAGAAGGAAGATAGTCGTTATGTGGATCTAGCCAATGGGTCATCCCAATGGGCGAATTCCTTCGTGGCGCCGTCTGAGTCGTATCGCTTGTGTGGAAACCTTTGCCCTCGATTCACATCAGTCTTCGATCGACGCGGCAGCGCAATGCAAACGCTCTGGGAGGGATGACACAGACATCTACTCGAGATCATGCAGGCCTGACCGCCGCTGACAGGTTGAACATCAAGTCGCCAATGGTCCAGTCAAACAGCAAGTCGAGCTTTTGCGTCAGGGTTCGACGTGGAGGATATGTGCGTTTTGGGCCTTCTGAGACAGTGCAGATAAGCCCTTCTGATACACTCGCTGCAAAAGTCTACCCACCGAGAACAACTATTCCGTGGTTGATGCTATGGTGGGGAATGTGTCATCACCTGATTGGTTTTTTCTCCTTCGTTTTTCATTCGGTCTAACAAGTGTGCTTGTGGCTTCGGGGCTCCAGGAGGCCCACGAGTGATACCAGTGACATGAGGGGTGCACGGAGGCTGCGATGAATTCATTTGAGACCAGGGAGTGCCAGAAGAACTATGATGGGGCTACTAAAGTTGAAGACACATGCGGAGAGCTAGTGTTCACTGTGGGTGGGATTTCGAGTAGTGGTGGGCGTGTATAGCTACTCATGTGACATGACATATTGTGCGCGTATTGTATGAGGAGCACGGTGAAATCGCGTCTCGGGGACTTTTCGACCATCGACATGACAGGAGACTATCCTGAAAAGTATTTTACGCTGACAAATGTACGAACTTCGAGTCGGAATTTTCGACCGGCAAAAAATTGTTGGATTGAATTGTTCAAGTTGACGGAAACGACTGCGCCAATGAAAGCAGACCATAATACAGAAAGTACGACTATCTTCATTCTATTAGGGTCTGCCTACGGGAGACTAGGTTCAACTTGAAGAATATGGATGCTAATGTGCTTGACTAAACAGGTGACTGACTCACTCGCGCAAGCAAGTTGACCAACGGTGACAAGATCTCGCCTGCGAAATCGTATGAGCAGCTCGCGATTCGTTTCCCCGAGATCTTATGCTAATCTCACCCCTGCCTACGGTGTACACACCTTGCCCCTTCCCGATGCCTGCACCTGGCATGGAGGAGGAAGTTGTTATGGCTGCTTCACTGAGACTCGCGCGCTGCAGAATCACACTCTTCCTAGGGACAAGGACGCCCCTGCAACTAGTAAGTGGTAACTAGACAGGCCAACTCACTGTGATGTTACGGCATTCGTGATGGCGCCCGGTTACACGTTTTCCCCCTTTAGTGTGTTTCGGCCTCTCATGCAACTTCGTATCTTATGCACCAGACCCTCCGACCCATTCGGACGGACTATGTTCCTTTTCCGCGGTGACTGCAGTGCACAAAGGGTGTAATGCTTATGTCAGTTACCAAGTATGGTATGTGCAGTATTAGAAACGTTTCTGTACAACGTTGCAAGTTCTGGGCGTTCTATCATGTTCTCCGTTGGTGATATGAATGTCTCGTGTACATCCCTGGTCCTATGGATCCTTCTCTTTGGATCTAAGGACCGTGGCGCCTTTGCCGCAAGGACAGAGCGCTATGCCTCTTTGGTAAACACCAAAGAAATATAAACACTTATACCAGAGCGAGTAAGCTTGCCTGCAGGTAAAGGCGTGTCGCCCATCTTCGCCCTTGTCTGCCATCTCAGGCTGTTCTCCTCTCTTAGGCTTCACAATGACCCCAGGCAAACGCGTTGCAGAACCTCCCCAGAACTCGTATCAGGCTCGGGATACCTCCCAGCTCAGTCGACAAGCTACTACTAGTAAGATACGCAAAGGGAAGCAGTCGAAGAAAGCAATGGCAGACAGAGAAGAACATCAACGCGAGGAAATCCGTTTTAACCTTGGATACTCTTTTAGAGATACCCGCAGCGGCGCCAGCGCGCGTCGCAGACAAGCAGGAGGGAGGGAAGATGGTGGTAAGATTAAATTTCTCGAGGTGGCAGAGCCAAATGTCCTAACTCATCGGCTAGATGCTTCGGATTATCCACCGCCCCCAGCTTACGAGGTAGCGACAAGTCCTGCCCTATCGAGTCTCGCATCATCCGCGCTTGCTTCATCTACATTTGTGGCTAGGGTTCATATGCACTCGGAACATCCGTCTTTCGAAAATCGCACCTCCTCTTCGGGCTCTACACAGCCTGCAGCTACGCACGGTAACGTCATTCCGCACGCAGATGCAGTGGCATCCGCTGGGACTACGCCTACATTATCACCTTTGACAATACCCGTCCCAATGCCGAGTTCCAGGCCTACTGGGTCTTGCACCTTCCCGATGCCTGTCCAACAGAGGGCGCTACTTGATGACGATGAGTCAAGTAGCGTAGAGTTCGTGGACATAGATCCACCTCAAAGATGGGAAATGGATCGACAACGTGGGATTCCTCTACAGGAAAGAGCAACGAGGCACCATCAGCTGATTGTGGAACCACATGTTTCAGCCGGGTCACAGCGGAGTCGCCTCTTTAGCCAAGCTCCGAAACGAAGCCCTACTTCGCAAGCTCGTTTCGCGAATTCTCGATTGTCACTCAGGATACCGGAGGATCAAGATCCGTATTCCGATGACCGTACGCAGGCGGAATCGGTCATATCCTCTCCAGTTACGCCCAAACATAAGCTACCTATACAGAGCTTCCCCCTATCGCCATCGAGGATATTCCACAGATCTCAGTCCCCACAACCCTCATCATCTGTCATCTCTCTGTTGCGTAATCCTAGTCCATTCTTCAAGAGCACACCTTCACTTCTCAATCTTTCTTCACCTTCCACTATTCACAGTGGTCATGGGGATCACCCCTTGTCTCGAAAGCTCTTCCACCGGAAGCAAAAAGGGCGTGAACAATTAGAGGACTGGGAAGTCTTGGATCGCACCGAATCCTCTCATTCGTCTCTGGAAGAATCTCCTGTTCGCACTAGCACTCCAAGCCTTGCTCCTACGTCAAGCTCAGCGTTCGTGGAGACGTGGCCGTATCCAGATGTCTTCACAGAAGAGATGCAGGTCTCAACCGCGAATCGTCACCCATACCGCCCCAGCGTGCAAACTACACCACCAGCTGAAGAGCGTCCTCAACGCCCTGCTTCTCCTCCTTTTGTCAACCGTCATGTTCGAAGGCGCACGAGTTCTAGCATGCGTAGCGATCACACATGTCCATCGAGTGCTCCAGTGTCCCCAATTTCTTCATATTCCGCTTCCCTCTTTAGTTCTTCAAGCTTGTCATTGGCTACTGTTGGAAGGACACTTCCATCATTTTCTCAACAGAACCTTGCAATTTGTGAGGAACCGGAGAGATCTCGTTCCCCTACCCGCGGGATTGCGTTGAGGGACTCACCAAGCCTGTCGACCCTATCACTATCCCAACCTTCAGTAGGAAAGGCACTTACTTCCTTCTCGCAGATGGATCTTGGAAACCATCAGGCTCAGCATGACCATGTTCGTTCACATTCGACGCCTCGTGCTATCACTCCGCTCGAGCTTCCGAAGACTCCTCGCACTCAGACTAGAGTCTCTCCGGTATCAGCTTCAGAGGTGACTTACGTTGACTACAACGTGACACCCCCTACACCCATCTCCCCGGCGCCCAATAATAACTGTTTACCCACCAGGTCTGCAACGGAACGAGTCTCACGTCGTCGGACAACAGCCCGCCGTGAGGAGATACTCGTCCATCGTGGCCGGTCCTTGTCGCGCGACTTGGGGATGCGGAGTGCACCTGCATATAGTATGATCTTCCCCTCGGGACCGCCTACTCCGCCTCCAGAGTCACATACTCCGCCCTTCAAGTCACATACTCCGCCCCCAGAGTCACATACCCCACCGCTAGAGGAGGAGGACGAGGAGGACGAGGAGTCGAATACCCCACCATACAGTCCTACTCCTACATCTCCCCGTCGTCACTATGCAGGCCGCCCACTCCCCCAGACTCCTTTAACGTCACCCTCTCTTACGTGGCTTGTAGGCCGAACGCCGGGTCCGCCTACTTCTGCACCTTCCACTGTTTTGTACCACCCCAAGGCGATTCCTCAGAGCCCGCATGTTCCCGAAGGCTTGTTGATTGATTTGGACGATGACAGTTTGGATGAAGGTAGTGCCTCCGTCGGCAGTCATACCCCTCCTATCCACTCACGTACACCCCCGTTGCCAAATCGCACCCCACCTCTTCCGGACAACACACCTATGATACCTGATCGCACTCCTCCTGCACGTACACCTACACCTCTTCCGATCGACTACCTCGAGGATGATATTGACAGTGACAGCCTGACCGTGGGCAGCTCCAGTCCTCGTGGGCCACTGACCCCAACGTCAACCATCTCGCCATCTTCGTCCGGCTTCAGCTTCTCGCCATCCATGCGCACAATCACACCGCCTCCACCCGAATTCATCACTGACGATGTCGGCAGCCTGGAAGATGATCACGCCCAAGATGACGACGGTTCAGATTATGACGTGAGTATTCGGGATGCACAGTTCACGGGCCCCTACTTGAAATCACCCACATGCGCAGGCGCTTCTCCTCATCTCCGATTTCATAGGGCCTGCCATATTACGTGGCAATCCTGACAGTTTAGAAAACTGCCTTGTTGGACGTGTAGAGCTGGAGAGACGGAGGGTGACGAGTGGCGGACATGTAAAAGTGAAGTTGTCATTGCTGGGTGTTACCGTGCAGAAGTGTGCTATCTGCATGTCACAATTCAAAAGTGGAGACTATGGCGTTTTGGGGGAAAAGTGTCGCCATGCGTAAGTGATTCATGTTCCTGCATTGGGCTGCCGCTTATTCTGTTTCGAAAGGTTCCACAAGAGGTGTTTGTCTCCGTGGCTGGCAACGAACCATACTTGCCCTCTGTGCAGGGATCATTTGGACGTTCGCCATTAATAAATCATTCCTTTTTTCCGCTTCGAAAGAACGATTGCATCGAACTTTTCTTTTCAGAGTTTTGCTGGTCAAATTCATCTGACCTTCCTTTGAATTCATACCTCATTCCTCACGTTGTACTTGGACATTACCCATGTAGTCAACACCCAATCATATTTTGCGATACCTAATGTGGTCAGTCTACTTTGGTCCCAATCCCACGAGCTGCAGACCTTTCGCCACTTGTTTGTTAACCTTGATCGATCACAGCAATTCATTACTGGGCTTCTTGTGAACCCGACACCGAAGACCCTAAATTACCGCGGAACCGTCGATACTAAGTATATGTATGTAGACGGTAGTGCGGTAAAGTTTTTAATCTCTGAATCTCGCAACGTTTTGGGGTGCACTGCACGAACTATGCATTCCTGGCCCATCGTCGCACACTCGGAACCATTTCTCTCGCAGAGACGCCTGAAACTATGGTGTATCACAGCGAGTGAATAGGTCATATGGCCGCATTAACTAAGGGTGTGGTAAATAAACGCAAGTTGCCTGTGAACACAACCCTTGAAGGGTTACGCACCATCTGGACGGCGTCCTTGTACCATTTCCCTCATTTATCATCTCGCTTGTTAAAAATCGGGCAGGGCAAATGTGACGCATGTAAATTTGCCCTGCGCCTGCTGAGCTCGGAATTTACGCTTTGCTTCCGCCAGGTCATCATGTTTTGCAGCTGGAGTGCCGGAAGCGAGGCGCGCACGTCGTGATGCAGCTGTCGCGTCAGGGCGCTTGTGAATACCGTCGTTGGTGGGACGATGGGATCCGCGACCTGCGCTTCCAAATCCAGCAGCCCGACGCAGGAACAGTGGTCTCTGGGCTGGCATAGGCTGTGATGAGCGAGGTGGGCGTTGAACAGACCCTCTCGTCGCCTCGGCGGAGCCTCTGAATATAGCTCGTTTTGATCCCTCTCTCTGGGAACGTTTTTCAGAGGCATCATCGTCTCCTCGTAACCGACGAAGCTGGTTGAGATTAGATGAGCCGGTCCCCGTCCCCTGCAATTTGGATGGATCGCGATTAAGATTAGATGGATTGAAAGGAGACCGTGACTGGACATTATTGTCTGACTCGACCCGTGACGTCTGGAAATTGGCACTGGACTGCGCGCTAGCCTCCGAGTGGGTACCGCCAAAAGGATCGTCACCCCATCTCTCATGTCCCTTTGCATTGCCTTTTCGCCGCCGCGTCACCGATCCATAAGGTGACGGTCTAGATGAATGATGAAGCCGCGTCCGCTGTCCACGAAGTGAACCATTGCCATCTTCCTGGTTCTCTTCAGCATTCATCTTCCTTCGCCTTGCGCGCATGCTGGAGATGCCTTCACGGCAATTCGGGTTCCTGCGTTTCCGTTGGCTGAGGACTTGTACACTGGCGACCACCGATGGCGGGAGGGGAATATTGAGGATGGCGTGTGCAAGTATGTCAGCGTTCACATCGTTCTCGTTGATACCATCGTCCGGCTCAGTTTTGGTGTCATCGTCTGGCTCGGTTTTAGCATCGTCGTCTCGCGGGGCTGACGGGGCGATATACTGAGGCATGCGCCGGATTGGAGCGGTGACGTTGTTGTCATAACTGACTGGTTGCACATCAGTCTCCTGGATCACTTGATTCGGGATAGGAAGGGGCTCGGATGCAGCAGGTTCGTGAACTCCGACCTTGGGGACTGCAGGACTTGAATTTTCTTCATACGACATTAATTAGTCCACAGTCTTGTGTAAGCACGTAGGCTTGACTTACGGGTGGGGTCCTCATTCTTCAAAGTCACATGAATATTAGTAGCGGGCTGTTGGATTTCTCGTTCCAAGGTGCTGGTCTCGTAAGTGTGTTGTTCCGGTTGTGGTAACTCCGGAGGGCCAGTGCAGGGATATTGTTCCGTAGGTTGTTCTGGAACTGGCATTGAAAGTGCAGACGTATGTGATTCAAGGATGCCGGAAGAACCAGAGACGAATACAGACTGAATAGCAGAAGGCTCTACACCAGCAGAGCCATAATGAGTCGTGGAATCGAATGTAGACTGAGTCGGTCCTGCGATTGCATAGGATCCATCCGAGCTAAGTTCAAGTGCAGACACGCCTGTTGAAATGCCGCCAAATGCGGAAATCATAGGAGGCACATAAGTATTGACATACTGTGGCCCCATGGCTGCGGGAACCTCAGCAAGAGCAAAGTTAACGAAGGACCTAGACGCATCCAGCCCCACTAAAGGCTGTGCGAGATATTGCCCCTGTACCGGCATTGTGGGCTGCTCGCCTATGAAATGCATATTAACGGATCTCAGTGTCCGTTCCTGTTCTACGGCAGCTTCGACCATTTCGACATCCATGCGATCGGAATATCTAAACCATCCTGGTTGATTCTCGTTGGCACATATGGCATAGTTAGCATCGAAAGATGTGTCCATTGCGTTAGGTGATATGGCAAGTGACTCGGAGGAAAAAGGTCCAAAAAATGGACCGGTAAATGCGGTGAATCCAGAACTGAGAAAGGGCTCCAAGGAAATGAAAGCTGACTGCGCAGCCAAAGGCACTTGTTCAGGGAGGTTCTGAAATGCGAAAGGATGCGAATTGAAGGCGGCCCCGGGAGCAGGAAATCCAGACGTGATGTTGTTCGCAAGAAAGTTGGTTCCATCAACAGCTGATAAAGGAACGTGTTGCGATGTTGGGAAGGGAAGCTGTGGAATCAGATTGGACGACAATGGTATGTGTCTCTCGTCAGACTTGAACTGGGTAGGTTCGGATGCGAGATTTTCTGTTGGTGGTCCAGGAAGCTCCATTTGTAAGGAAGGCAGCCTAGTGGAATCAACCGCAGGAGAATGTGGAAATGAGGTTAAGTTCGGTAATACTCCGAGAGCTTCACTGGAAGTAGAGCCAACCGGGGTCTGGGGGATACAGAATACCTTCCCAATACCGATGCCTTCCCCTACGTCATCCGGACATTGCCCACCGTTGGATGGATATGTTATTCCCGAAGCTGAGAGCACCTTTGCATCGCCAGAAGGAGCAGATGAAGGGGAGATACGACTGCGAGGATCATTGCCATGATCTTCATCCGGTACATGCGTTTTGCTTTCTGTGAAGCGACTAGATGGTGACACTGCAACCGGGGAATCACTGTCGGTGACGCTGAGGCGAGCCATGATGGTCGACAAAGGGTTGTGATCGACAGAATGCCCTGGAGCATGCGTCTTATTCAGCGTCGTAGATGCAGTACAGAATGGCGCAGAAGCACTGGTAGGTTTATAAGCCTGAGAAAAGCGGTGCCGCATCTTCCGGGACTGCATTGTTTCCGGATTTCGAGGAAGAGCTTTGAATGTTCGCTTGAGGAGGGTGTAGCCTTTCAAGATCATCATATAACCAGCGAATGATTCGCTGGGTAATGATTTGCCATCTGAGATGGTGTCGATGAAGGGGCAATCGTTCGAGTCACAGGCAGGAGTTCGGGAATTGGTAGATGTACAGCCCGAGTCTGTGGACTCATCGTCACTGTCCGACTCGTCGATGTAAATCCCAGGAGGGGCAGTAGCGAACTCCTGCATCAGATCTCGTTCTTCTTTCCTGAAAGCAGATTCTTAGAAGCAAGTCGTAGCCATAGAAAATTGTCTCACCTAGTCAAACTCATCATCTTCTTCAATTTGAGCCTTCCCTTGCCTATGAAAGGCAGGTTTTTAGGGTTCAGTAAGTACAACATAGTGTTATAGGTAGAGAATCCTGTGGACGCTGTCAGAGCTGTCCTGCGCTGATGAGAAGGAGCTTGCAACCTGCAAAATACCGGCTGGTCGTCGCGTAACTTCTGCAGTGGACTCGAAAGGACTGAGTGGAACTGTGGAGATCACGTTTAGTGGAATGTGGACGCCGCCACCACAGAATCTTTTATACAGGACCATAGCGTTCGCTTTGACAATAGACTTGATGATGCTATGACCATCGCTTTGACCTGAGGAAGCAACAGGGTTGATGCTGGATAGAGAAACCCAAAAGTAGGGTTAGGGTTTTGATATTGGTCACGTGTATGTTGACTTTTCACGTGACTGATTACACAAAACAAACGCGCGAAACACGCGGTAGCCACGCCGGTGAACGTTGTCAGCCACAGAACACTTTCCACAAGTTTCAGGTTGTCCTTGTTTTGGTTCTGTTCATCTTCTCAACTCTTCAAGAGCCCATCCGAGACTTTTTCAAGGTGTTAGGCCATTGAAATGTCTGTCTATACTCATGTCCGTATGCCCGCTGTATCCGCTCAGCAGCCCCTCCACCGTCGTCAGCCGTTCTCAAATACAAACGCCCCCAATCAACCTCACCTGGCACCTTCTCCTGTAAAGCCGCAGGAAAACCCCAAGGCAACCCCACCCGACCCACCTCTGCCCAGGCAGAATAGCAAGACTGCCCCTCCATCACCACCCAAAGTGATCGTCGACAAGCACCGACAAGCGCAATACTACCGCGTGGGCTTTCTCGGAGAAGTTGGTTTTGTTTTTATAACCGATTGGTCTGCGCTAACGCTTCGTGTTTCCTGCAGGGAGGATTCGCACGCGTCTACGAGGTCACAGATGGGCGTCACAGTACCGCACAGCACCTTGCTTGCAAGGTAGTTACCAAATCATCTCTAAAGACGAAGAAGGCCAAGACTAAGGCAAGTCTAACATAAAATGCACATTTACTTGTATCTTGACACTTTATCTGTTCAGCTCTATGCAGAAATTAAGATCCATCGTTCACTTGCTCATCCCAACATTGTACGCTTCCAGGAATGTTTCGAGGATGACGATAACGTCTACATGACCCTCGAGCTTTGCACCAGCGGGTCATTAATGGATATGCTTCGTCGTCGTCGTCGATTCTCCGAATGCGAGGCCCGATTCTTCCTGGTGCAGCTCATCGGCGCGTGCCACTACATGCACACCCACCAGGTCATCCACCGTGACCTTAAGCTCGGAAATTTGTTCCTGGATTCGAACATGAACATCAAAGTCGGCGACTTTGGCCTTGCTGCCTTGATCGAGAACCCCGGTGAACGAAAGAAAACCATTTGTGGCACTCCGAACTATATCGCGCCTGAAGTGTTGTTTGACACTGCGAATGGGCACAGCTTCGAGGTCGACACTTGGTCGATCGGAGTCATCTTGTATACACTTGTTATTGGACGACCTCCCTTCCAAACGAAGGACGTCAAGGAGATATACACGTGTGTTATATCGCTTCTGCCGCCTAATGTTTGATCTCTAATGTTTGCTGCAGGCGGATCCGCGACAACATATACGAGTTCCCTCCCGATCGCCGCATTGCATCTGATACCAAGGACTGCATCATATCTATCCTAACGCCCGACCCGTCGAAACGTCCAACGCTCCTTGAAATCCTTGCATCTCCCTTCATTGACCTTGGTATTATCCCCCCGTTCATCCCCGCTTCCGCACACGACGCGCCGCCCGATTTCCGCTATCTCACGCGTCCAATGTCCGTGGTTAACCTCGCGAAGCTCAAGAAAGCTGCGTGGTTAGACGACGACCACATGTCAGACATAGCGGTTCCGTCTGCTCCAGAAGACAAGGCGAAGAATCCGATCACGTCAACCATTGCGCAACAAGAGAAGGAGTTCCAGAAGGCTGTTCAGCCTGGCAGTCCCATTTCTGCACTGCTTAGTTCTGCCAGGCAGCCATTGGTTATGTCTACCAACGCGGTCAAAGAGTCGCCTCTGTTCCGGAAACTGCAAGCAGCAAAGGATACGAAAGCATCGAAAGCATCGCCTCTACGGAACGTGCGCACAGCACGTGGGTTGCAAGACATAGAGGAGGAGGAAGATGCGCCTCGTGGAACTAGGGAAAAGATTCACGATCAACAGAGACAGAAGGAGCTCGAGTCGCAGAAGGCGAGAATCGTTGCCCAGATGGCTCCGGTGACTGGATCTGCTGCACATCGCTCTGATGAAGACCAGGAAAATGTGCCTCCTACACGCAAAGATATCAAGGGCAAAGAGCCTATGCGTGGGGAGCGGAAGGAACCTCCGGTGCAGGATGTGCACATGGAATCCCCACAACCCAAGCTTACCGGGTTTGATGCAGCTTTGCAGACACTGACGCTGGCATTTGATGCAAAGGCTGCCGGTAGACTGTTCCGTGACCCCCGTGATGATTCTACTATTCCCGATGAGCGCGTTTTCATCGTGTCTTGGGTCGATTACTGCAACAAGTATGGCATGGGTTATGCCCTGACGGATGGGTCCGTTGGTGTACACTTCAATGACAGCACGACTCTCATCCTGTCAGCGGACAAGCAGTAAGTTGGTCCCTGCCTCTGATATTTGCATGGCTTGAAGTATATCTTAGTCACTTTGACTACATCGCGTCTCGGCGCCAGGGAACCGTCTACGTCCGGAAGAACTTTTCTGTGACTGAGTTCCCTGAAGACCTGAAGAACAAGGTCTACCTTCTCAAGCATTTTGAGCGCTATATCATGGACCGCCTATACGGCGACTACGACTACACTTTCGAGGACCACGACCGTACCAAGGGAATGGACTTCGTGCAGAAGTACCTGCGTATGAAGCACGTTATCGTGTTCAAGATGAGTCACGACGTTCTTCAGGTTAGTCATTTCCCTCTCGTTACGTGCTTGCCAATTGACGCGCTCGTGTTGCACAGTTCAACTTCTATGACCACTCAAAAGTCATCCTTTCCTCTCATGGTTTACTAGTGACGCATATCGACAAGAACTACAAGATCACGCGGTTCACGCTGAGCGAGATTATGGCGCAAGCGTTACAACCTCCCGTTGTGGATCCCGACCAAGCCAAGTTCAACCAGCGGCTCGTAGACAAGCTCAAGTACTGCAAGGAAGTGCTCATGTCCATCCGTAACGCGAGCGCAAACCAAGCTGCGCTTGATGAAGACGCGGGAATGGGTGGAGGGCTGGTGAGCGCCAAGACATCCAAGGCATCACTGCGGTGATCACATGTCGGTGAAGGACTTGTATGATGTTGCACAGACTGCTGTCGGTGGCGCCAGGCCTCCGTACATAGTTGTTCTTTTCGTTTGTTATTCGCATCCCGTTGTCTGCTCACTATAACATATTAAGCAAGTTTTCGCGCTCGTAGGCCATCAGGACCATGTTACGAATTCCCCTTTTAGTTGTCGTGGAGGAGTATATCAATATCTTTCTACTTGGTTAGCTCTCGCAACATGACATGTACATGCATCGCTCTCAGAATACTTATTGTGGAACATTTTACATATGCAGCCAAACATTGAGTAGGTTCTCCCATAAATTTGGAGGATAACTTCAAGTTGGGAAGGAAATGCCGCAGCCTAAAGCCGAGTACTTGAATTGAACTCCACGCTTGTATCCTGATTGTCCTTCCCTACCGAGATATTCTTCGTTGTACATCGGATTCATAGATCAATATTCATGCTATCACCCGGATGGACTTTCACACTGAAGATCATCTGGTATGTATGTAAGGTCCTTCGCTAGGTGTAAATTCAGTACATCGTCAAGCTCGGTGGCCAACATGTGTGGTTCAAGCTCGACCTACAATATTCCGAAAAAGTGTCCATACGACTCGGAGAACAGTTCTGGGTCGCGAAAGCATCCCTCGCCAGTGCCAGGCATCTCTTCCTCTGGAATCGAGTTGATGACTCGGCTATGGTCTTTCCTATATACATATGATACTGCAGAAACACTCGCAACAAACGATCGAACGTTATTGGCCTCCAGGATCATTCAAGTTCTGCTTGGTTCCCGCCGCCATCTCCGAAAGCTAGTTAGTAGATTTGGATCCAATGAGAAACGCTAAGTAACCTCTGCTGGCAATTTATAAAGTCGAGTATTTCAGGAACTGGCCCTTACCATGCAGAGAAAGATCATACTCTTTGTGCTGGTTGTTGACAATGAGACTCACGTCAACAGTGGTTACACTAGACTGGAATCATCCAATCCGCGGCGACTCGATCCAAATATGCACTACGAATATTATTTATACCTCTTTATCAGCGCGCCTGATCTACTGTGGTTCTTTGCGCGAGCCTTACATCTCTCTTCTACCATGTGCCAGTGCACGCTCTTCATCCACCGAGGAAAACTTCTGCCAGTGACATTACTGGCCCGTGTTGGAGAATGCATGTATCAAATGACGCTTGCGCACACTCGTGGTCTCGTCCTAATCTCATCTCACACGTGAAGCAGACATATTATTTATTTGCTCAAATCATATCTCGACAAAGATTCGGACAACACGCATCTCTACTAATGACAGGTAAGTTGATTGCACTCGAATCAGTAGGTGATATCTGACCTCCGTCACTATACAGCACCACGCTGGTTAAAGTATCAGCCCTATTGCCGGCTTGGGTACTAGTACCGCTTGCAGTAGCCATCCTGCAACAAGTCGATCAGCTCTGTTCGCTAGCCTGGCCTTGCAATGCAAATTGCGACTCACTTGACAGCCATACCCAGGCGCACAGTCGTCAGCGCCCTCTTGGCACTCCCTGCCAGTCTCAGCGCTAGCAGTCACAGCAAACAGGGCAACGAAGACAGCGATGTATGTCAAAAGACGCATAGTGAATATTGGGGTTGTGAAGTTCTCGAACTGGGGAGTACAGGACTGTTGGCCCAGTACTTATGCCTTTTCTCTGGTATGTATCTTATGTTTCCTGTATTTTTCCCGCTGTTCGCTTCGCTTCTACACGACAGGAATGATGAACCTCTTTTCGCATCCGTCGTTATTTAGCTCCACCTAAGGCTTTGCCATCACTGAAAGAGTCCGGCACTATGCTAAAGTGAGTTCCGCAAACAACATTTTCAAAAATTTCAGTGTCACTTATACAAGCACTAGACTTGAATGAGGTTTATTCTAGTAATGCGCAGATGGAAACCTTCCGACTCCATCGCCACCAAGTATATATTGCCGGGAACGGGCGCAGCTGACGTTCAGTAACGTAAGGTCGCTAGCTCTGCCCGGCACTTGCTTATTCGTCCAACAATTCGTCTAAGAGCATCGGAAAATTGTAGTTGCCGATTGTGTCGGGTTACGCAGCCCCACTGCCCCAGTTATTGTCCTTTGCAATGACACAAATTCTTTCGTTCGTGGTGTCTGGAGTACCACCGCTGGAGAAGCTCAGACGGGCGAAAAACTTCCGTTCTGCGCTGCGTATGCCAAACTCGCAGAAGTGTTGATTTAGCTTCCAGTCGGTGTTCCTGCTGCAATCTTTTCTGCGATTCTCCCCCCGATAAAGCTCGGGAAAGTTTTGAAATCACTCAATCTTCCGCCGGGCAAGATGGATATTATTAAACTGTCAATCAACTGTCTGAACATCATGCATGTTGTGATGCATGCGGTCGACTCAATTAAAAACCTCAGTAACTTGGATTTTATCGTCCCCTGTCATCCACCCATATCGCCCCGAATTGTCTGATATTTATCGACAACAAGCTCAGCACTGCAGCCGTCACTCCATGCCTCAACAATCGTTTACCTGAAGCATTCTGTTGTGCCTTCAATTACAAGCACCGAGGAACAACAGAAGGCATTTATGTAAGTTGGAACAAATTTGGTCGTATGGTTCCTTTCATAACAAAATCGACTCGGACAAAAGCATCAACTTGAAAAAATGTTCTAGCGCTGGGGAGCATCTAGAGTACTGGTGAAGTCCGTTGGAAGGCTCTGAAGTGCGTCTAAAGCAAGGAGCGACATTTAAATTGGAGGAACAGAAACCACATCGTAATCCATGATCGCGAGGCCATGAGCATAGCATATAATCACGAAAATCGCTACAGAAAAGGTACTTACATAGAACCTATGAGTAGCACCGGCACGATCAGCAACTGCAAAATTTTGAACTCCGTGCTTCTAAATGGGATTATAAAAAAGAAAGAAAGAAAAGAAGAGAGCTCCCTATACCATTCCCGATGTTCGCTTCGCTTTTGTATCACTGAAAGGATTATACTATGCTAAAGTGAGTTCTGCAAAAAGCAGTCTCAAAGATTTAGTGTTACTCATGAAATATTAGTTTATGGAAGTCTTCCGACTTCATTGTGACATGTAGTCTTGGAACAGGGCGCAGATGAAGTTTAACACTCTGAGTCTCGCATGCATTCCCTTCACCAGGACATTACCCCGGCTTTTTCGCGCGTCGAGCCGTATATCTTTTCTACCATGTACATGGTCATCTCACTCAGAAGAACATTATGCGCCCGTATTTAATGAGCATGGCAAGCCAAAATCAAAGACGGTAATGACACTGGTGCAGTTTTGGTTCGGTTCTCATCCGGTGTCGCACCAGAGGTATTTATTTGTATTAGGTCTACATCACATCTGAACGACTCGCACTGACTCGCATCTCCCAGAATGATCTACCCAGGACAGTTAGGTGGGCTACACTCGAATCAATGGACGATGTCTAACCGGTATCACTATGCACTATATGCTGGCTAGGAAGATGTAACGGCAGTTATAGTGCCGCTGGTTGCAATCGTAGTTATAGCGCCGTGGTTACAGTGGCAGTTATAGTGGTTGTACACTGCAACACGCCGATTAGCTTGTCCAGTCTGGTCACGCAACATGAAGGAATCGCACCTCACAAACAGTCGGGGTTGAGGTCGAGGTCGGTCCTAGTACATCTTGAGCGCTAGCAGACACAGCAAGGGCAACGAAAACAGCGATGGATGTCAACAGACGCATAGTGAAGTTCAGGTTTGTGAGGTTCTCAAACTGGGTCGCACAGAACTGCAAGCCTGGTATTTATGCCTTTTCTCCAAGTACATTCCCTGCAATATTCGTCGTGTTCGCTTCGCTTCTACGACAGAAATGATTCTGCTATCACTTATCCAGCTTCACTCAAGGTTTGCACTAGAACAGTCTGGCGCTATACTGAAGAAGGTTAATAATAAACCTTCTAGCGTCACTTTATTGGTGGGTCAGGTCTGATGGCAGCTCATAGAAACTGTGCTCACTGTGACTTTCATTTGGTGTTTGATACACGTAATGCTAAATTGTGCATGACATAGGTTGCACCTACATTGTAATGATCTTCTGAACAGCTCCCCTGGTCGAGCATGAGAGACCAGCAGCCTATCTCACGAACGAGCACAATTTTTTTTTTTGGAACCAAATTTATGTCCATTATGGTAGTCTATCCTATGTCGGGCAGTATAATCTAGTCTAGGAGGCCCCCAGATGGGGGAGTACCCATTGGTGCGCCGTTCCCGCCGGCCGTCTCAGACAACGACAAAAAGCCAAGGGCAACTAGTCCCCAGCAAGTAAGATACACTAAATCTTCGACCTGTCGTCCATCTTCCTGGATGGCAAGAAATCAGCTGCTCGATGATGATCACAGCTTCGCTATCAACAACCCCAAAACGACTACCAAAATCGTGCTTGGCGGTGTGACGACGCAACATGACCAGAACACCGTCCGCGATATTAGCCACTCAAATGAGTCATTCGAGGCCGTTGCGTTATTTATGCAAGGAAAAAGTCATTAGTGTGATCATGAGAGCTTAATATATGGCAACACATCTGCGCGAGCGTTAGCGCTGGCAAGCTCGCTATCAAGAGCACATTTGCCACCACGAACACAGGACTACGACAAGTCACGCATCAGCAGCTAGCTCGGATGTATCAAACAAAATGATGCAGACTGCTTACTCCTCGAATACATCATAGAAATCGAACTTCGCAAGAATCGTCATCGCAGGGAGCATCACAGACGTGATAACCACCATCTTCGCGATGATCGCCACAAATATCGTTTTATTGCTCTTCCCCCGCACGTCTGACACTGACATTTCGGTGCGACTTAAGTGCAAGCAAAGGTACTGAGAAGCGAGGAACGAAACTTCTGGTGCTCAAGGTGCTGTCTCTCGTCCATCTGACTGTATGACAAATTTGCATTGTGCAGGTCTTCCTCCGGAGGCGCAGATTGCAGCGGCACTATACATGTGACGATGAGACCCAGACACTGTTATGAACGAATTGACACAATGTAATGCCTTCCCGATACCCTTCCAGACACGGCGGAAAACACGGTGTGTTCTCGTGTGATATCAGTGCTGTTAGAAAGACTCAATTGCAATGTCTGCCTCTTCTTCTGCCTCGTCCTCCGAGCATGCAGAGGTGTCGCTAATTGGAGACCAAGCCGCTGCTTTCCGCGAGGGTGTGAGTTGGGAAAGGAGCGTTATATAGCTGTCTCTTGTACCAGGTGCAGGGCACGTGGTGAGTGTGAATGCAAGAGTGGAGATGGCCCTTGTGCTTCATGTGCACGACTCGGAGACGGTGAGAGGTAAATGTACAACGGTGCGGTTTCTCCCCCGACTCTGGTAGCAGGGAAGAAACCTTATAAGCTGGCATCTGTGCCATCGAGAGGCGACGTCGAAGTTCGGGCATGAACTTGGGTTTACCAGTGGTGTGAAGGACTCGTAGGGTGCACTTGTATTTGCCAGTGATGAGAGGGGCTCGCGGGTTGGGTTGAGTCTGCCCGTAATGTGACGGATAATGATTCACGGGTTGGAAACTGGGCGGACCATCACCAAGCGTCTCTCCATCCTTCTCGCAGCCTAAGACGGCGTTGTGTAGCATCATTAAGGTTATACTGGACTCGGAAGACATCGTACCATCGAACAGGATATGACGACTCCTGCTGTCGAATACCGGATGCCTGCCATTCCCTCATATCACGGCATTAGTGTGCAGCGATCTGCACCCAAGCTGTAGCGGAACTTGAAGCTGAGTGCTGAGTTCCCATCTGAAGAAGACAGGCATCAAAATATTCGATCTGAGGGCCATAGTCGGAAGAGTCCATCAGCCAGAAGAATATTAACCTAGAGACCAGAGAATAAGTAGGTCTCGCTGGTACTAGGTTACTTTAAATACCTCCTCGAATGGTGGAACTCTGCGGATGGCACGAAGGGGGATATCAAGGTCAACAGTTACAGGTTTACAGCTTATTTACGTGGGCGAGGATCTGATGTATGTAATAGTAGCTTCCTACTTAGGTGTCTATGACCAGGCCCGAGATTACAATAACTAGGGATTCTTCAGATTTGATGAACATTGAACAATGAACATCATGATGAAGCCCAAAGCAAAGTTCCTGTCTCTTGCCGAAGAGCTCCAAACTTACATTCTGAGCCTCCTTCCCTACCGAGATATTCTTCGTTGTATAACGGTGAGCTGCAATATTACTGCCTGAATGGCCTTTCATACTGAGGATAGTCCCACAGACATGTAAGGCCCTTCGCCAGGTGTACATGTCCTCCGTTGAGCTTCAATACATTGTCGAACTCGGTGGTCAACAACTGCTCCCTGTCCCCAACGGCCACGCTTCTAGTGTTTACAAGCGCCTACAACTCTTGAGGGACAAAAACCACGCATGGTTCGAATTTGACATACACTCCTTCAAAAGAGTCACCATACCAGAACCTTGTGAAAAAACATTCCTTGCCAATGGGCATCTCTGCCTCTGGAATCAAGAGCTTAACTCGGCCAGTATCTGTCCGATACTACCAACGCCCTCACAGCAAACGATCGAACATGTTTGGCCTAAAGAATCGCTCAATTTGCGTCCCGACACGCACACCGTCGATGTGTTCATGGATCCAGCCCAAAACCTGATCGCGTTCGCGTACCATTTGCAGACTCCTGAGACCCCCTGGTCCGATGACGAGAGGTATTTCATTGAGCTGCGAGTCTTGAATGGAGATGGAGACCACCCTAAAGCTGCTGGACGGACATTGTTTCTGTCGCGGCTACCCGGACGCGAGAAGAACCGGTGGTTGGGAGAGGATATCAAGCTCGATGGTATGGGGAGGCATATCGCCCTCCGGCGCTCTCTGTTGAACGGTGATGAATCCGAGGGAGTATGGTCGTTGCAGATTTGGGACTGGCAACGCTCAATAACATCCAGCGTGAGCCTTTGTCAGAAATATTTGGAAAAACTCCCATGCTGAATCTCGATTTAGTGCATCCTCAGCACGGCGCCAGTAACACATTTTGGGCGGTTCATGGGATTTTGTTTCCTCGGCAACGATAGATTGCTGACTGTCAGCGACAATTTGAAGCTCTACTCGATCGAGGATATGTCTAGGGCACCGCAATTGCTGGCGTGCTTCTTATTTCCAGTGCCAGCGGAGGACACGCGGTGCTTCCATCGGATGGATGATATTGCTCCTAGCTCACAACCATACATGCTATTCGAACAAACGATGTGGACCTCAGACCCTGAGAATCGATTGCTGTCCCTTGTCATGATCCACGTGCAAGTCGTCTTCATCATTTCTACTCGGGTCTTCTTCGACCTTGCATTATTCGAAGGAATGGAAGGGGCAATACCCTGGAAGTATTGGGGTCCCTTAAATTCTCGTGCTTTCAAGCAATACTCGCCATGGAAAATTGGTGTTAGCGGGAATCGCGTTGTGCAGTTATTTCCTGTAGACGATATGTCAGAAGACAGTGCCTTCAACCCGGAACATATGCTACGTATGATGGACTTCAGCCCATTAGCCGTTGAGCGTCGACAGGGTCTCGGACGAGTTGTGACAGAGCCATCTGCGATAGAAATGCCGTTATCGTGGAATGAGTGCACGTTAACAACTTCGTTGCCTTATGTCGAGATCGTGTCAGACAGGAAGTTCAATTCTGATGAGGTAGTTGAGATATGGGTCGACAAGGACAGAATTTATTTGGCTAAGGACGTGGGAGATCTGTACATGGTGGGTTTCTGTCGTTTTTCCAACAAGTCCAACGCTGATTTTTATCCAGTTAGACTGCATTGAGGTCATCGAGTTTTAACGAGGAGTCTGTGCGTAGCTTAGTCGTCGAGCTGTCTACTTAGTGTGCTGATCCTTGCTCAGGTGGAATGACCGAGGACTGATGATGGGTGTTGTAGCCAGCATCTTATGGAGGTTCATCCGTAATGCGAGCGCGATTGAAGTTGCGACTGATGGTGACGTGGGGATCGGTGGTTTAAGGACCTCTGGTGAAGGACTTGTACATGCGGCGTAGACTGCTGCCAGTGGTTATTTCTGCTCTCGTGGGCGTCAATACCATGTTACTTATCAGTGCCCGCTTCTGTGAGAGGTATGCTTCAAAGGCATGTAAGCAACATATTTCTCAGCTCTCGACATCGCAAGTCTCTCCTATGTAGTCAGACCGCATGAAAGGATCCAGCCGGAAAACATCTCTCGAGGTGAAATAGGTGATAATCCAGGTGTCCCAATTGGGTGTAAATCCCGGAAATTGAATGTCGGAGGTCGACTACTAATGCACTCAAAAATGAAGCACACCGTCGGAAAAGCAGGAAGGAGATGTTAATGTCGGATTGTCAAGAACAACAAACCGAACAGGTAGGAGATGGTGATGATGGAAGTTTATCACTGTCTGAACATAGCTGGGCAAGACAAGACTGTACAGCTGTAACTCGGATCTAATTATGATCGGAGTCAAGTTTAAGAGGGAGAATACGCATAGGTTTTGAAGGGGTCCTGTGCGTTATGAACAAGTCTACTGTAATACGTTCTGTATGAAGGCTATCAATAATTTTTGTCCTTGGAGCGCTCCATAGCTGGAAGTCATAATGATTCATCGAATTACTATGGGGTGAAAAGATCCACTTACGATTATAGTGCAGCAGCTTTTCGATGAGATCGACATGCGTGAGCACCATCCTCCGACAGCAATAGCGCTTCAACTGTAGTTCATCAAGTGCATCTCTAGAATCTTGTCAGGGTTGTCACAGTTGGGGAGTTCGGAGAGACTCACCCCTCGCTCATATCATTGGCCAACAACTCAAGATATGCATTCCATTTGTCACCGATGACTTTTCCGCACGAAAAACATCTCACTGGGATGATCTACAAGTATCAAGTTAGGCTATTTGTAGCAAAGAGAACGGCGAGTGCACTTGCCATGGTGGTTTGCGAGATACGCAGGAAAATGACTACGGAAATGCTTACGTGATAAACACGAAGCACGTGCTGACAGAGAAACCGCGTTACCGCGTTTTACCTTTGAACCCCATCACCGCCAGCAGAAGTCTGTCAACGTCCCGGCGAGTGTCTGCCATGAGTGTGGCCTTTGAGCTACAAGACGAACTACAAGCGCTTCAGGATATCGCGAACTACGACATCCCAAACGAACATGATCCCCACAGTACAGATCCTGGCCCCTTATTGCAGCGTATGCCGTTGTTTGGTGCTCATGTTTTGATATTCACTGACATACGAACTCAGAGGTTGTTGGAGCAATTGCCCATTCACCCGAAGATATAACTGATCCTGAGATATTCGATATATTCCGAAGTCTGCTCAAGTATTCTGATGCAGTCGCTGGTGCTCATATGAGCAAGATGCTCGACGCTTTACTCTCTGCATTTGGATCCCAGATAGATGCTGCCATACGAGACTCCAAGGAAGATGATCAGCAGGTTGTCATGGCTCATAAGTTGCCGTTGGAAATGTATGCATTCTTGGTAAATTGGTTTGTGCGTGCCGCAGAGAAGGTCAAGGCCACAGGCGAGGAGGAAGCTCCTCCACCACCTGTGAAGTCGCGTCGCGGGAAGGGCGGTAAGGCTGGTACCTCGAGATCAGCAGCGGCAAAGAAGACGGAACAATGGACATGGAGCGACCAAATTCCTGGAGCTTTGGAACTCATCTGCAAGGCGCTGAAACTGAAGACGCACCGTATCTGGGTGACTAGTCCGGAGAGAGATGCTTTCATAACGTGAGTACACTTCCATCCATGGCTTTGCAGGGTGTGCCCAGCTCTGCGTGTGCCACAGGTCAGTTATCTAAACTTTTGTTGACCGTGCTTCAGGTGCCTCACCCATCCTGCTTACCGCGTCGCCGAGTCCGAACAATACATGAAAGTCCAAAAAATTCGCATGCATGTCTACAAAGTCATTTGCATCGCTGTGAAGCACCACGGGCATGCTCTCGCTGCCCAGATCAACATCATGCAATCCCTGCAGTACTACGAGCATCTTTCCGAACCCATGGCAGAGTGCCTTTCTATCCTCGCAAAGGAATTCGATCATGCCCAACTTGGCGACGAGATACTCCGGGAGATCGCTAGTAAGACGTTCAGTGCGCAGGACACGAAGGGTCCGAGGGCGTTCTCTCGGTTCTTGGTCAAGTTCAGTGAGGAGTCGCCGCGATCAGTGCTCAAACAAATTAGTATCTTGCTTGGTCATCTCGATTCAGAGGTGCGCTCTCCAGAAATATCGCCCTTTTCTATCTGACAAGGATATAGTCCTATCCCATGCGCATGGCGATCGTCGAAGTGATTGGCTCACTCATCCGCGAACTCGCTACATCAGAGGACATGACAAATGACTCCAACCAGACGTACAAACAGCTTGATGGACTGTCTGAGCTCCTTATTTCGCGAACGCTCGATCTATCGTCCTACGTACGCTCCAAGGTCCTCACAACGCTCTCGAAGATGCTTGATCTGCCTGTGCGTCTTGCAAAGCAACGCCTCCGGATTACACGCGCAGCCGTCGACATGCTGGAGGATAAAGCGAGCACGGTTCGCAAGGTTGCTGTTTCGATACTTGTGAAGCTCATTCTGACCCATCCGTATGGGGATATGTACGGAGGCGACTTGAACTTGCAGAATTGGGAAGAACGATATAAGGTTGCGAAGGAAAAGTTGCAGGAAATGGAAGGTGTCGTGGGAAAGGCAGTTGAGAAGGATGAGGATGAGGATGAAGAGGAGGAGACAAATGTTGAAGAGGCAGACGAGGCAGAGGGGTCCAAAAAGATATCCAAGAAGTGCGCCACTTTCCCAGATTGATCTCACTCGACTCACAATGACACAGAAAGGCCAATGACGACATGGATGTTGATGAAAATGATGATGCCGACGAAGATGCTGAGATGGACGGTGCAGATGCAGATGACGACGACGACGCATCAGAAGCGCCGAAGCCCAGAAAGAAAAAGATACCCCGCAAATCCATAGTCGATGTCGCAGCCATTGCCTCGGAGCAAGAAGCACTCGCTGCCTTGCAGACGAATGAAATCCTTAGCCTACGATTGCGCAAGAAGTACTGTGCAGAAGCGCTAAATTTTGTGCGTACCCTGGAAGACGGGATGGTGCAGATTACACAGCTCCTAGGGAGTATGAATAAGCCAGAGGTGCTGGAGAGTATGGAGTATTTCAGAGTCGCATTTGAGTACAACTTTGGTGGTGCACAGGTAATGCACCTGATTCTTCTGTGTTGCGGCCGTCTGACGTTATTTTCAGGCAGGTATCAAACGAATGTTACACCTTATATGGCACAAGGATAATAGCTCAACATCGGAGGAAGGGAAGGAGTTGAAGGGTATACGCTCCAGGCTGCTCGAATGCTATCGTATGCTGTACTTTGACCCCCTACCCGATATGGAGCCGAAGCAGCAAGTGAATCGTATTGCCAAAAACATGATTGAGTGCGTCCAATTCGCTTTCTTAGATTTAAATTGCTTGACATTTTAAAAGATTGACATATGATGCAACGCTCGCAGAGCTTACCAGCTTGGAAGAGATGATGCGCATCATGATGGAAGATGGCCAGATCCATTACGATGTGATCAATAAATTATGGCAAGTTTACAGTGCGTGATGTTCACTATAGCCGCAAGCACTTTGATTCATGATTATTTGTAGGTGCTCATAAAGCCTTGCCCCCATCTCAACGTCGTGGTGCAATCATCATTCTCGGTATGTTGGCGCTTTCGAAACGCACCATCATTTCCGAGAAGGTGGACATATTGCTGAGAATCGGTCTTGGACCATTCGGTAAGGTGAGTGCGCGGATACACCCAGTCATCCCATTGAGATCAAGCGCTCATCTCAAGACAGGCTGACCTCACTCTTGCACGGTACACCTGCCTTGCTCTGCAGCGCTTGAACGGCAGCGCGAAGAAGATCAAAGGTACGAATAGATCCATACCTCATTAATGGTTTTCTCAGGTAGGCAATAGGATCTCTTCTTGACAAGACCCTTCGCATGGAGATGGAGAACCCCATCTTCCGGAAGTTGCAAGACGCCATTGAGCACCCCTGTCGATCGAAGGACTGGTTCGGCATGGCCGAACAAGCGATCAATACTATATACGCCCTGGGCGAACACCCCGATCAGCTCTGTAATGACCTCATCAAGAACCTTACCCAGAGGGCATTTACAAGGCGGCAGAAGTCGGAGGAGCTACCCACAGAGGGAGACGTGGAGATGTTGATGGAGGATGATCAAGAAAAGGAGTTGCCGATCCCAGTCTCGCATGCGCCGTCTAGTACGCAGATTTCTTCTCAACAGTCTGGCACGAGCGAGGAGAAGGATCTCGGAGATGTTTTCCATCTCAGTCAGCTGCTTTTCGTTGCAGGTCATGTGGCCATTAAGCATATTGTATTTCTGGAGCTTGTGGAAAGGGAGTGGAAGCGGCAAAAGGATGAGAAACAATTAGGTATGTTTACTCGCAGACGTCTTCAGACTTGGTCAGTGATGATTTTACACAGCGGAAAAGCTCGCAGCTGGCACAAGTTCTTCCGACAAGGCCAGCAAGGAAACGGAGGAGCTTGACCAAGTTGCCGGTAATGCTGAGGACGAGATCGGTGAACGGATAGCCGCCGTTCGCGAAACCGAGTTGCTTTACGGAGAGCAGTCGTTGCTGAGGCTGTATGGCCCATTGTTGGTCCACGTGTGCGGTAGTCCACATAAATTCAAGGCAAGTGCTAAGTTGCTTGTCTCATTATTACTACTAACAGAGTAACCAGAATCGCACACTCCGTGCTGCTGCCACCCTTTCTTTTAGTAAATTCCTGTGCGTCAGCTCACAGTTTTGCGACCAGCACCACCACCTTCTCTTTAAGATCCTTGAAACGTCTAAAGACCCCAATATCCGCAGCAACATCGTCATTGCTCTTGGCGACGTGGCGGTTTCATTTAGCAACATCGTTGACGAGAACAGCAATGAGCTTTATAAAGGCCTGTCTGACGGAGACCTCGTCGTGAAGAAGAATACGTTGATGGTTCTCACGCACTTGATTTTGAACGGCATGATCAAAGTGAAGGGTCAGCTAGGCGAGATGGCTAAGTGCCTCGAAGACGAAGAGCCACGGATATCTGATCTTGCGAAGCTGTTTTTCACGGAGCTGTCGACGAAGGACAACGCAATTTACAACAACTTGCCTGATGGTATGCCTTAGCTCACTGCCCATATTATCAACATTCCCCTTACCATCATCCTAGTCATCAGTCACCTGTCCACAGGTGACCATGCCGTCGAGGAGGAAATTTTCAAAAGCACGATGCGTTACATTTTCTCCTTCATTGAGAAGGTCAGTCCTCGTTCTTTCTCATTGGAATACTCCTATTTCATGAAATCTTAACAGGAAAAGCAAGCTGAAAACATTGTCGAGAAGCTTTGCCAGCGTTTCCGGCTCTCTGAGGATCCTCGTCAATGGCGTGACATTGCGTTCTGCTTGTCTCTTCTTCCATTCAAGTCGGAACGATCAGTGAAAAAGCTCATCGAAGGGTTGCAGTTCTATCGCGATAAGCTGCACGAGGAGGACGTGTACGAAAGGTTCAATGAGATACTCGCAAAGGCACGCTCCAATAAATCGGCGAACAAGCCAGACACGGAACTCAATGAATTTGAATCGGTGAGGGCTACCCCGAATATTATTCAGCACGATTCTCAAAGTCCTGTAGATCCTCGATGAACACCGACGTCAGGGCGCGGAAGACCAAGCCTTTGAGAAGCGCGTCGAAGGCAAGAAAGCAGCAGCGAAACGAAAAGCCACGCGACGATGTAAGGTATCTATGTGCACTCCCTGATTTTTTTGCTCAACTCCTTCGCAGCAGCGCGCAAGAAAGTAATCGAAGCTGAGCCTGAGCCTGAGCCTGAATCCCAAGCCCCCGCCACGCAGGATGATGACGACGACGACGACGAGATGTATCTTTAATTTTTTTTTCTCTGAGAGGTGTCATGTGGTAGCAAAGATGATATGTGTATACTAGCTTCGTCCAATCATACATAATAATAGCACGAAGTCGGGGCCGGCTGTGTGTATCCTCAAAAAATGATTCCCGAAGAGGAAGCTTGGACTGAGTATTTCAGCATTTTGGGTAAGTACAAGGTAGCTGGATCCAGAAGCTTGCTACAATTGCTGTAACGGTTCTGACGTCTATTCTACCTACGGCGAAACCATCGCCACTCGCGCTCTTTGAGTTCCTCGGTGAGTACTAAGTCAGGATCGCGCCCTGCTACTTCAGGCAATAAGAGCGCACATACTGGCACCAAGCATACAGCACCCAAAGAAGATTAGGTGTACGATACAAACCAATAGTCAGTCATACAGCGCCTAGGGGAGAACGTGAGATGTATTCCAGAGTACAGCATGTGTACCGATGCTATCCGTCAGCGAATTGAACACAAACGCGGAGATGATGGCGCCTATTTTACCACATGCGGCACTGAGTCCATGTGTGGAGGCACGATATCGGGTAGGAAATACTTCGGCAGTGTAGCACCGCGATCATGAGACTCTCGGAGTCAGAGAAGGAAAGGTATGTCTGGAAAACGGGAGGCGTACGTAGGTAGTACTATAACAACATTGGTGTTATTAGGTGGACGTAGGGAATGGTGTGAGGACACTCACGTATTTGCACCAAAGTTGAAGAAGAACTGCTAGACAGACAGTTAGTACGGATTTGAATTCTGTCCTTGACTTACTTGTAAGAATGCGAAGCAGACAATAAAGCCCGCACTGCTGAGGTTATATAATTTTCCAGTCAAAATTGTCACTGCCACGCAATATATAAGCGTGAAAGGGGCTAAGCACGCAAGAACGCACAGAATAATCCTGCTACCAAGAATCCTTGGATTTGTATGAACTTTCGTCCAAGCGGGGTTGTTCATGAATGCGGCGCGTTTTTCATCATTCCGCTCGAGGGCGCGGCCCGCCGGCGAGATACTTTTTTGCGTGTGATACCGAGAGGTTGCAGAATTCGAAAGAGAGTGGACAGTGAAACCTTGACATCATGTCGTGAGGGTGGGTCACTCTGAAGCTCGTCTAAGAAAACAGAGCCGTGTAAATGGCAGTGTGATTCAAGTTTGAATCTTGATGTAATTGATGTCTTCGTGATTGAGACTGCGACGACGGCCTGCTGTGCACATCGGCGAGTGTTGCATAGAGTTGGAGAGTTTTGTATACAAGGGATTTTCAGATGCCGAGAACTTGACAGATCTTTTTGATAGAGTAGCCATATACATAACGGGGAACAGGAATACGAAGCTTAACTTGAAGGTCATATGACACAGTCCGAGGAGGCATGTGTTGTATCACGGACCACGGTGTGCCAGTTTACTCAGACGCTTTCGGGGTCCTCACTCGGTTGTTTCCGAAATGCAATTCAAAACTTTTTGTGATTCCGCATAATTATGAAAAGCGCTGTAAAGTTCGCCATTCGAACATCATTTGCTACATAGCGCCATCTGACTTTCAATAATATGTCTTCGCGATGATCAATCATTGAGTCCCAGCTCAGCATTAGATACCTGTGTAAATCGATGAAACAACTTTACGATTGGAGATCGTCCCACCTAAGTCCACTAGGCATAAGATTGGTCCGATTTGTCTCTTCTCGCATTTTGAAATCTTTTTCGACAGATGTCGAGGACTTGAGAAGGTGCTGCATGGGGGGAGAGCAGGGATTGATGTACATTTTACACTCTTCGATCTTTTAACTTTTGTGATGAGACCCTCGTTCACCTGTGGCGCTTCCAGGTCCCCTGTAACTCAAGCCAGGTGGAGGGTGTGGGTTCTTGTAATTATTGAGATGCGAGATATTCAAACTCTTTCGAATGCACTGGACCCCCGTCCTATGTTTGTGATCGCTCATATGTAAAAGTTTGCATCAGACAGCTGTTTCCCGAAAATCACAAACGTCTTTTCCGGTGTTCAAATATTCCGTATGTGTAACTCGGCTGCAGCCGAATTTCCGACAGTGGACCCTGATTCAAAGTTTCAAACCCTTCCTACATAGTTTGTTTCAGTATAAAAGATGGAACCACAGGATGGTGGTATACCTACTAGCAGCACGAACCCTATCGTCATAAACTGTCGACTTGAATTTCAACACTCACCTACACCTCACTGACACCAATATCTGCCTTCAACATGACTGTGGTCTCGAATGATCCCATTTGGTGGCCTCTAATCAATAGTGACCGCATTGTCAGCTATGTTGTAGGTTCGTGGAGAGCAAGTTGGGAACTGACGTCAGTGATGTCTTATTTGACTGACTTCTGCAGTTGTATCCTTCACTGCGGTAATATATGATTGGGGTGAGTGTGATAATACTTAGCGAAGGAATGATTGATGTTCCTGACATATTTTTAGTGCTGACATTTGGACAAGAGGTAGGCGGATCGTGTTATGAAGGGAGCCACCAATGTACTAATAATGTTTCTATAGATTGAACTGGTACGGGTGGGTAGAGAACAACATAGTAAAACAACCAAATAATACAATCGATTGTGGACCGAAGCAACGTTGCTCCCTCATGACTGTTCTATTCATGACTGTTCTATATCTAAGTGTACGTAGCATGCGTCTGATAAAATGTCCAGACTTAAAGCCATTCTACTAGGTGCGATATGGTGGAATATTGTTCTCTGTGTATGTTTGCAGCGGTCACAAGTGACCACCATGCTCATAACCCATTTCTTACCATCAGCACCACGATACTAGGAATGTCATCCCACATACATTGTATTTGTGTACTCTGACCAGTGGCATGCAGAGAGTGTCCCATCAGTCTCTGTGATTCAGACGGATGGAGTGAGTATTCTGCACCGATGCCTGTTATTCCTGTCCAACTACTAAGTATCTGCACTCTCACACAGGGGTGAGTAATATTCTCGATGAGCATCTTAGTTCAATACAACTGCAACAGATGTGAGCTCCTCGCCTTTCAGAAGCATGCCTTCAAGGGTAATCACTAACCGGGATTTCAGGCGCAATCGTTTCCGTGGTTTTGCAGTGGATAACTTTCATCGCAAATATCATGCTAGGAGGTGAGCTACTCAACTGCAGTGCCTCTGTGATATTGACGAATGTGGAATACAATACAAGTTATCATCATTGCTCGGTTACATGCCATGTATCAGCAATCGAGACAGATGCTCATCTTTCTTGTTTTAATCTTCCTGACTGTCCAGATCTCCTGCGGAGTGCTGACCGTAGTTGAGAACAGCCAAATGACTTGGGGTAAGCTTTGATCATGGATTAATGTCTCAAAATTCAGCACATCAGGCTCATGCGACAATTCCCAGAAGAGTTCATCCTCTCCGGTAATTACCTGTGCAGTAGCGATGCATATAACCAATTTATGATATCCCTTACTTGGATACTCGGCACTGTATGGGAGATCATCGCACTGTGCCTTGCAGTTTGGATTGCTGTCAAACAACTTCCGGGAACTGCGACGATTCGGACCGTCAACAGGATCGACTATCGGAGATTGTTTTCGGTGTTGATTAAAACACACATGTTTTACTTTGCATCGTGAGTTTGTGATTTGAATGCTAGTATTATATTGTTCCGCTGAAGCCCGCATGTATTAGATTTGTTGCTGTTTCTTCCCTTGAACTCCTCGGTCAGCTTCCAGCTATCAATGTATGCCAACTTGAGACATCGACGTCTGTCCGCTTCTCAACATTTATACAGGACTTGGATTCCACGGGATCTGTGATCTATAATGTTATTCTTCAAATTTCACTGGTCGTGCAAATGTTTGTACTCGGACCACGGCTCATCCTTGGGGTTCGAGAATATCACGCAAAGCTTGTGGCCAACTCCGATGCAGCATCTGGCATGACTTCAATTGCCTTCCAGGGGCGCATACAGATTTCAACTAGCAACAGTGTGTAATGTGGACAACAGTCCATGTCTGATACTACACTCGTCAGATAGTATCGTATTTGTGTTTCATCTTCGTATTTATTTATTCGGTGTTTCGTCTTGGTATTTAATTTATGTTTCATGAGAAAAACCTCCGGAATTCGTACAGTATTTTGATATGTCATGTTTTGTCGCGGTATTTGCTATTCCGAAGTAGACTTGAAAAGAGACCAACCAGCTTCAATCCTTCTACGCGCTTTGCCTGGCTCGAAGTGTCGACTCAGTATACTTATTCAGACATGAACTGACACCCTTTCTGCAACTGAATTCACTCACGTTCTCGTCGGTTTTAGCCACACGATGCAAGTCCCAGTTTTAAGACGTATATATACATCTTAACTAATTACTTCCCCTATTATAACTTTGCGAAGCTGCGCCTTAGTATCAAATTTCTCTCCGAGTGACATGCATGTGGCAGAGGCAATGATGGATGCTAGTAGTAACACTGAGCGAGCACAAATCCCCCATATCAATGCATTTTAATGCCTGCACGAGGAGGATCAGCAATTTCATCTAGCTTAAGGATCCCTATGGCCAGAAAAAGCATACGTGAACAATATCAATCAACCAGCTCTGAGTGCAGTGGTAAGACACGAGTGGCTTGACATGCACCTTTCTTGAGAGAACAAGGGCGACGGCAAGACGGCAATCGCGATGCTTCAGACAGTGACCAAAGACAAAACAATGATAATTTTACTCACTCCACCCTGACGTCGGATGGAGCCCTCGAGTCTGAGCTCCCTGCAATGAACAATAATGCAAGTGGTGAATGATCACACATGGTCACCTATTCCTGACCGATCAGCCCGTCGTTGCCTTCATTGAAATTGATTCTCCACAGTCAATCTACTGCATTACTACGGCAGGAGAAATAGTGTAGTCATGCGTACCTGTTGGATATCAAAATTAGACAGGCTCGGACTAGGAATTGACCAGGGACTGAATCTTTTGGATTGAAAGACTACTGAAACATTACTCGAGTAGAGGAATAAAAGCACGTATTGAGACGGAGAATCAATGGATGAACGTGTATGACGAACACATCGAGTTGCACCGGCGTCGCCCGACACCAAATCCACGAGCAAGAATTCTTCACTCGAGTAGAAGCAATGCTGCACCATTGGCATGTTTCAAAATGCGAGCTTCGTCTAGCGGCGGCTTACATTGTTTCCCTGACTCAACGAGACCTTTTCCGTCACCAAGCGGATCTGCTGGATGACCATCCGGGAACGGTCCGAGCTTCACGAGAGTCACAGTATGATAACCAGCCATGTCGGGTATAATGATGACTTAGAGTTTGCAATTCAAATGATCATGAGGCTTAATAGTATGTCCCGCGAGGTGGACAGTATGAGGATGCACAGATATCAATGCGAATTCCTTATTGAGGAGTCTATTAGGTGGGACTAGCGAAAATGTGCAATGTGATGGATAAGCGGCAGATATTGACAAACAGATCATGATGTAAGTTACGTCTCCCAGCGTTCCAGTCTTGAAAACTCGACCCTCATCCAAGTTTAGCCTGAGCAATCCGACACACGGGTTCAATTTCCTTTACTGCGCAGCACCGGCGCCCATCGGCAGGTCATAGACGAATATTAATGAAGATCATTCGGGCAGGCTCACCTCACCTAGGCTAACATCGCAGCAACCTTTGATTGGGACACGATAGTAACCTACGGCTACAATACTTAATAAGTAGCATATGTACACTAGCACAAGCGCTCAAGCTTCAAGGTCCAAAATCATGATATTGTAAGTCTGCTACGAGCGTCGCAGCGAGAACTGTGCGACTCGAAGGGGAAATGAATAGATCGCATGATATGAGTGGATGGAGGGTCAATTCTCTTAGGCTACATAAAAGACAGGCATGTTTTTATATGTACTAAGGATGGTTTAGGCAAAGGATTCCATCGTCAGAGGAGTGGCACTCATTACAATATAGAAATAAACGAGCGTCGGATGTAGCCTATGCATGTACAGTACGAAAGCAAGGTCCATAGTACTGTTTCCCAGAGACGAAAACGAGGGTAAGTATCATGATATGTATGTATAGAAAGGAGCGTGGGTGCAATTGCATATTGCATGAAAAGCTATACCCGTCCGAGTCCGAGTCCGAAAGGCCCAACGTGACCCCCTAGACAACACGAGACCCAGACACAAGACACAAAACACTAGATTAAGCATATCGCTGCATTAAAAAAGGAGGGGGAAAGAAATAATGTGATATGCACGACAAACGAAAAACGAAAAAAAAAGCGAGCGATAGAAAGACGAACAATAATATAACGTAGAGAAGAGAAATGCAATAGTCAACGTATGCGGGATGTGTTGGCGGAAAGAAAGCATGCAGAGGAGAACGGGACATGAGGGTCAAGGGAAGCATAACTATACTGAAAGAAACACAAGGCAAAACGTGCGAGAATGATAAGAAGGGAAAAAATAAACAGAAATGATCGTATGTATGTATAATCTCCAATGCATTGCAGTTGTCCATAGAATTCCCCAGATGAAACAAGATGAGCAAGGTGATGCGTGATGCGATGATGATGATAATGATGATGATCTGGTGGTGCATGGCGACTCCATGAAGCGCACTGAAGCGTACCTCTATTCGTCTGAACCGTTAAATGTCCATAACCACAAGGGGAGTACATTCGTCGCCTACATGCGGGATTCAGCAGTCGCATAGTGAGGGAGTGCGTAGTCAAAGCTCGTTGTACACATGACGCGCTTTACTCAGCCTTGAATTGCGCCCCACCGCCTCCGCCGCGCATAATGGCTTTCATGAATGAAAAGAAGCGGTCTGCATATTCGGCAGGTGGGACCGGGCTGATTTTGTGCTGTCGAAAAGAAAAAAATGAGTATTAAGCAAGTAGATGACGTGAACGAAACACCAAAAACGCCCACTCACCCTGTCAGCCTTTAACCCCTTCCAAAAATGCTCTGCCTTCTTCAACCCCCCATACGGCGTCAAAATATCTATGATCCCCAAATAATAAATCACCTCCATCTCCTCATTCCCTTCATCCGTCGCCTGTAACCCACCCTCATCCTGGTAGAATAAAACACGCTCTCTATCTTGCGTGAGATACGTCTGAAGCGTGGTGGCTGTGGTAGCTTTGGAGCTGGAGCGCGGGCGCGCGCCGACGGTGTATGCGCGCGCGGGGTGGTGGGAGGGCGGTGTCGAGGGGGAGGGCTGCGGTACGCTGTACGTGGAGAGAGGCGGGGACGCGGGGAGGTCAAGCGTCGTGCCTAGGTGGTGTGGATCGGACGCGCGCATGATGCGGCGCATAGCTATTGCCTCTGGCGAGCGCCCATCTTTTGTTTGGGTGGTTTTGCGTCGGACGGGTGGGACCGAGGGCTGTGCAACGAGCGTGCATCGATATGAGAAGAAATAGTGAAGAGGGAAGAAGGGAACGCACCTCGAATACCCTCAGTGTGTTACTCCTGACGTTCTCCCTGTTCCCCCTGGCCCCCCAATGTAACCCAACGAGTAGACTGTAATCCATGACACCAAGGCCTCTCAACATTTCACTATCCCTCCTCAGCTGCTCCGTCAACAACGCCCTCTTCTCCGGGCCCAACTCTAGCACCTTGTGACTATCGATCCAGTTCAAGTCCTTTTGCACCGCACGGGGATTCTGCTCCAGCTTCGCCGGAGGAACCACTCGCCCAATAGTGCTCCCCTTGAGGTCATACGCCTCGTGAATATCTTTATGGGGCGGAAACAAGTTGTTCATGATCACAAAGTGAATTTTGTGTCCCCGCGGAAGCTTGACACGATGCAGACCATAAAACCTGCTCAGCAAAGTATGGGGATTTGATTTTACGTGCTCCCAGTATCGCCGCAGCACGCGGAGGAGGAACTTGTGCTCTGCGTGTCGGATGGTCTTGATGATGAAGCGATAGTCCCGCGAGAAGTAGAAGAAGGAACCGCTCTTGCCTGGGGAGGTAAGCTCAGAGAGGATGTACTTGGAAGTGAGGGATAGTAAGTAGTCGGCTGGGTCCAAAGAGAAGTGATCCTCCCGCAGCTCGCGGAATACCCATGGGGCATAGTCCTTGAATTTGAAATCGTATTTGGCTGAGGGAGTGAGTTCGTTTCCTACGCTGGGGGAGGGTAAGTTGTGAGTTATGTAAAATAATGGGGTAATCTTACATATCGAAAGAGTATTTATGCCTCGCAGTGAAATCCTGGTCGGTGAGCTGTCGCTTGATCTTCGCCTGGCATCGTGAGACCTGGGTCGAATGAGATTATGCGGCAGAAAGAGAGAGATTCGCCACGCACCGCTATTCTAATCCCCGTGAGCATGTTGTACATGAGCACGTAGTTTGCATGATCTTCTCCAATCAAGTTGCCCACCAATGGGTACTCGTCCCTTCCTTGAGCGACTTCTGCAGCGGCTACTTCTTCGGCCTGTTTGCGTTTTCTTTCACGGCGTATTTGCTCGGCTTGGATCTGGATGTCCTCCTCGAGTTCGCCGCTTGTTGCGTACGGTGATGAAGAGGGATGGAGACGAGAGCCGGTGGTGTTGCGGCGGATAGGCCGGGACGGTGGGTGAAGGAGACCATCTGGTGGGTGTGACTTAGATGTGGAGGGGATGGGGGCGTGGCTGCTCGACTCAGAGATTCTAGGTGCCCTGACGGACAATTTTGTCTCTGTAGACGCGCGGTGGAGACGCTCGTTGAAGATGCGGGTGCGTTGGCTGTCTATGGTGGCAGTTTCTTGCTCTACATCGATGTCCATCTCCTCTGGTGCGGTGCTCTGTGGTAAGGGATCGGATTTAGATAGGCGGATTGGGCCGGCGAAGAGGGAGGGAGAAGTTTCGGAGGGGTCGTCGAGGCTCGCCGGTGGTGAAGGCGGGGGCGGGCCAACGGTGTGAGTAAAGTCCTCACGAGGAATGAGGGGTAAGGGCTTTGGGGGGGAAAGGTGAACAGCGTCACGGGTGACTTCCACTATGTGGATCTGGGTGTGTGTGTGATCCATATCGAGCGGGGAGTGAGAGGTGGGTGTGGGTGTGGGTGTGGCAAAGGTGCGGTCTGTGGTTGACGGTGATGGCGCAGTGAAGAAGGATGCTGCCGACGAGGAGACAATGCTATGTCTGTCGAATCCCAACGACCTGGTTTCAGTTGCAGTCAGAATCGAAATCCGGTTAGCCATTCACCCAGTTCCAGCCCCGGTGAAAATCTTTAGTCAAAAAATAAAAGTGCAACGAGGACAAACGTTGCAATGAAGCTAAGTCAAAAGGAAAACGAAGTTAAACGAACAGGAAACGACGTTCTAAGAAGACAGCCGCCCGTCGCCGTCGTCGTCGTCGTCGTCGAACAGCCTCCACGAACCTAACACGGGTGGCTGTGCCGATTTATTCAAAGATCACGTCATGGCCGCCCTATTATTCGCCCTCCAAGATCCCACTATACTCTGACGTGTGGGAGTGGCGGCCATCACCTGTGGGCGGCCGATGGACCAGGTAGGTGCAGTCTTATGTTCTTCATACTTGCTTGATTTTCAAGAGAGCGCTTGCGGCCTGATCCCGGTAGACAGCGATCATCAAGGACTAGCAACATACATCCAGACTAGAATCCAAGACGCGAGACCGTCGTGCGCTTTTCTTGCTATCGATAGTCGACAGGGCTCAGAGGTCGTGGCATCTTCCCCAATCCGAACATTCTCATCCAAATTCCGGAGTACTGTGATGCAAGTACAACATCTTCCTTCGAGCTAAGACTCAAGAAACGACTCTATTCCTTCTTACGAGGTCTGACTACGGGAGACTAGCTTCGGCGAGCACTGGGGCGCAAACAGCGGAATATAATCAATTTAATATTTGTCAGTTCACATTTAGGCTTTTTGTAGGCTTTGTTCTGTGCCACGGTGTTTAGTCGTTCGCCTTCGTTTCTGAGATCCTGGGAGCAAGTATGTAAATAGGTCAGAATTTCATATCTTACACACTACAACATAAATTCAACAAGTGGATGGACCCCCAGTCTCTCTAGGGCCTATCTTTGACCCTTGTTGCCGAAGTCCCTCTCGCTCTCGAAACTCCAGTCATCGTTCGCACGCACCCACGCTGTTATTGTATTCCCTCATCTGCGAGTCGATTGGCTCTCCCCATTGTGAAACCTCTTACATGGCTTCCAAGAACTTCTTCTCGAGATTTGCATAATGATTCGCCACCAAGAACATGGCGTCGTTGACGTCCGTACCAAGCTCGTGCACGGCAATCGTTACTATGTTGTGACCATCGCCTCCGCGCCTTTTCTCTACATTATACAAGTCCTATCACTGATTTCTATCAATATCATTGCTGAGAAAGATCATTTTAGGATATCCAGAGTCCAGACCCAGCTCCAATTTGCAGCGCATTTCAATGACTTTACATATCACAAATTCAATCTCCGCCTCTGTCGACTACCTGCTGTGCCATAGCCTCTAGAAATTCATCGAATGCCGCGATGAACCGCTTCTGTGACTGAACACTGGTATAAGGTATGGTACGTTCCT
>PVYJ01006990.1:0-24739 GCA_002995095.1 Rhizopogon sp. AM-2018a | reverse complement strand
TCAGCTAGGACCTAATGTTGCCACAGGTATAGTTCAACCGCCAAGCTGATCACTCCCGCTTTCCATACGTATTACACAAGTCGGGGTCCTTTATTTACATAATGCACGGGTGATTTCGGCGTTATTCTTGAACACACTGGCATAACCAACTTTTTAGCCGCTAAGACCCGTAAGTAGTTATAATAGCCTATAAATCACATCATAACTCGATTCTCTTGTTTATGGTCCTGCCTATTCCGATGCTTGTTCGGGCGAAACGCCAACGGTGTGCATACATGCGGTCGAGGAGGTTTGACTCTGACATCATTATTTGCTACTTTGAGCGCTTGAGATTTAGTCATTCTATATGCCCGTATCTGCTTTTCGAGCACGATAACCGCTTGTTAAGTTGAACCCAGTTGAACCCGCCCACCGAGGCAGACGATCTAAAATGGTATGGAATGACGATAAAACAGAGTCTGTAGTAAAGGAAATAAAATGGGATCTGGTCTATCGATATGGAACCAGTTGTAACCTCCCTGGAACCCAATCAAGACTCCCGTGAAAATGCAGCCGTGTTCTTACATTCCATTGTAATGATCCTAGGCTAGTGCGCTCTCTGAACCTAACTGATTACGGCTTATTACGCAGCCTCACGCATAGAGGGCGCCTCGCCGGGCCTGCCCCATTCATGGCTCGTACTGATCGGCAATATTACAATTGTTTCGACTGCACACGCAGAATCACTTGAAGATACGGTTATCTGTCTTGACAACACTCAGGAAAGCTTTACAGACACTTACTCACTAAGTTATTGGTCCTGAATAAAACGATGTAAACATCGGGAGAAGACAATGCTTCCCCACCAGTGATCACGCATGGTCGGGAGGTTGAGCGAATCACTGTTAAAATCCTCCTAAAGAAGCCTTCGAGAGCCCGCGCACCACGCAATTCCAATTCCCTCGACTGAGCTAACTGCATCATGCCAATACTCCATAACTTAAGCGTTCTTATTAGTATACCGACCATGGATGAGTGACCACCGTTCGGAGTCAAGTCGAGTCAGAAAACCGACGGCCGGACGCAACGTCACGAAGTCAATCCTCAAGGGATGATCCTGTAATTGTTTTGTTCAAGAACTACCATCCCTCTTCAAGGTAGTCTCTCCAACATCAGCGAGCTGCTTGCAACTTTATCGCAAACATTGGCAGCAAACCTTAACCCCCGGTCTTGTTTGGGTCCCGTATGGTCATCTAGGAGATGGTGGTTTGCATTGTATTGGCATGTTTCTGGAAAAAGGGTCGGCAATGCCTTAGCATTACTTCCTGCGCATTCCTTATGTGTTGGGAGTACTGGATGTCGGCGTTATATTTGGAATGTAGCATGCTGAAGCACCGGCCTCCTGTATCGGGCTGTGGAGATTAGAGCCCTGCGCTCACACAATCTACTTGAAACCTTCTACTATAGAGCACACATTAAGTGTGACAAATCGAGGCGGTGTAAATATGGTTCTGAAACATCCTACCGCAAAGCACTCCGAAATGGATCCTGCTAAATGAAGACTTTCCTGCGCAAACTGGCACGATGCCGCGACCCTAACCGTTTTCCAATAGATGCATGAGCATTCATGACGCATGCATTGCGCTTGATGGCGCTAATAGTGACTGTAACTGTGAAAAGAAGAGTGAGAATGTCATATACCATGTTGCGTGGTTCTCAGGAGTGGGAAAGAACAGGGTCCAACGCTACGAAGTGCATCACACAGGAGTCCTCACCTGATCCATCACTGCTGACGAGGGCAAATCGCCAGATTCATCGCCTCCATGGTGCTCCGAATCCTGACGAGGAGTAGGTTGGCTTGGCTAAATGAGAATCAATCGAGAGGTGCGATACAGCAGCATCAATAACACATACACCTGCGACTAAGTTCGTCATGCCCGACCCAGACCCCCCTGCAATGGCACCAGTCCCACCACCGTGAGTTAACCCTGTAAGTCCCTCCTCCCTTGGAACAATATCGATCAAGAAGTCGAATTGGTCTGATTTCGCGAGGGCCTTCGCGATGTCAGCACGAGATAATGTTCTGCGCTTATTTGAGTCGGCAATGATAAATGCACGAGCAGTGATCTCAGATATGAAGACTTGATGTGAGCCGTGAAAAGGGTAGGGAAATATTAAGTTTCTGTGGCGCAAAGGCGACCACCAGACCCACTTTCACATGCTTTGCAAAATAAGATAGGCGCGTCGGCTGCGATCATCTGCGAACTCAGTCAGCTAGAACTGCGCTTCTTTTTATGGGGCAGGAGGGACAGACCTTCACATCTGGATCGCTCTTCATGACTTTCTTGATGCGAGCGAGAGGGAGTGGTGGATGCCTGTAATCTGGGGTCTCCTGCTCTGCTGCATCTACTTGTCGCTGCCAGAACGAACGAAGGAAATCATTGAGAGGCTCTCCAGACTGCACATATGGGGTGGTGGGCGACATTGACAAAGTAGCTGGTGGGAAGCACCTCAACAATCGCAAGAGGCTAACATTAGCCTTACATAACCCTAGACTAAGGCTTCCACCGACAAATACCGTCAATTCAACGTTCAACGTCACCTAAACTTTGCAACCATGACCGTCGCTTGCATGGATCTTAGTGCTGCATTTCAGCGGAGAATTGGCAACAAACTACCAGTATGGGTAATATCCCTGTAATGATCGTTGGTGGCATAAACACCGAGGCTGTAGCAATCTTTGATATTCCCCGTTCCACCTTGTCAATCCAACTAAAACTCTCTTGCAGTTCATGTGAGTAGGTTCGTAAAGACTCGTTTACAACTAAGAAGTGGGGAATCATCATGCTTACTCAAGTTAGCGAATTGCGACTCTATGCACATCACCTTTGTGAGGTGGAAGATTATCGGTTGAGGTTCGCTAGCTGAGCCTAGCTTGTTGATCGTAGGAATCTCCTATGTTTCTGAACCCTCGATCCGTGGACCGTTGGTGTGGATAAGTTTAGGTACCAATCATAAATGGCTGCTCAACTGCGTCCAGACCACACTGACGAGTTTAGGCTTCGTTTGTCTAATATTTGGAGCCCACGTGCAGCACGGTGACAAGAACCTGAACCCTGGTAGCTTTCACTTGGCCTCGAGCTTCAAGGCATTCGCTCTTACCGTCTCGCTAGAGAGTGCCCCAAGCATTGTGCAAAATGACCTTTCCGTCACTTGTCAGCATTTGTTCGTGGTGTCGGTCCATTGTTGGCATTTTATTCTCCTGGAGCTTCGCCAGCTCAGATCCGGCCGCTGGCAGCAAAGACCCGAACGCGGACCATGACGGTACTGTCGACGGACCATCTCGTGATTGTCCTGCAACTCACAAGCTTCTAGAGTCTGTGATGAGTGATTTTATACGAGTCACCATCGCAATCCTTCTGATACATTTTCATACTAATTTGCGGAACTGATTTAAACTAAAGCAGACTACTGGACGTCTGGTCGCCCCCAGGAGTCGAGCCTCTGTCGATGACGCTCTACACACTGGCTCCTCGACTGCCCCGTCCCGTTCACTTTCCAGCATACTAGCGCAAACTTGCACCACAGATATGCATCGTAGACCCAAGCCTCGACTTTTCTCCAAAATGCGTAAAATGCTTCATCGCCAGGCACCTTCAGTTGGAGTATCTACCATCGGATCACAAGAAAACTCCAATTCGAATTTAAATCCAACAGATAGGTGAGGACTACAACTATAACCGTCGAATTGGTGTGTTTAGGATGAGTTGGTTCAGAATGGAGACCCTACCTGATTTAACAGGTCAACTGAGTCGCACGAGCGAGTATGCTACGTCTTTCGGTGGACTAAGTGATATCTGGCGATGTATACTGAAGAGGAACGGTAGCGTTGTAGATGTAAGTGAGTCCTGGATTAATTTCTGACGATATTTGACGATATTATCACAGGTGGCTGTGAAGTCGATCAGGGGCCAAGTAGTAGATGAAGAGGAAGCCAAGAAAAAAAGCAGGGTGCGTGTTCGAAAATATGGCATACTCCGTATTATTCATGAGCATTCGTCGTTATAGAGGCTTCTGCGTGAGCTCAAAGTTTGGTCGAGACTTAGACACGATAACATTGTCCCGCTGTACGGTACTGCATCTGGTTTTGGTCCATTCGTTGCACTGGTTTGTCCCTGGTACAAAAATGGATCGCTTTCAAGTTATCTTGAATCTGTTGGCGATGCTTTGTCTATGGTTGATCGTTTTCGACTGGTGAGTCTTCTACTATTTTGCTGCCAGTGGACTCATGCATCCGTAGCTTAGTGATGTTTCTGCGGGTCTTCAGTATCGTAGGTACCTTACTCAATTGTAGTATAATCGCTGATTGTTCTATGACTTCAGTCCACTCTTGTTCCATTGTTCATGGAGACCTTACTGGGGTGAGCATATGGTTTCTTGAATTTGTCCTTAATGATGAACGTATCTGCAGTCCAATGTCCTCATCTCGTCTAATGGTAGGGCCCATTTGTGCGACTTTGGTCTCTCTGTCGTAGTCGCGGGGTTCATTGCCACGTCCTATTTCACGTCTGCCTTCAGCGGCACTGTACGGTGGATAGCACCTGAACTTCTTGCGGTACCCGAAGAAGAAGGCTCAAATATTATTCCCACGACACACAGCGACATATATTCATTTGGGTGTATCATGTTCCAGGTTCGCTCAATATCCATTGTCCCCTTTGCACTCTGTCTTACCCTTGGGCCAGGTACTGACATGCGACCCCCCGTACTCCGAATACAAACGGGATGCTCAAGTTGTGGTTGCGATTTCGCGTGGGACAAAGCCTTTGCGTCCTATGTTCCCGGTCATCATTGATCAACATTGGGAGTTCATTCTGAACTGCTGGTCCGTCAAGGACTGCAGGCCATCTGCTCAGCAGGTAGACGCCTACATCATAGAGCAGCTCCACCTCTTACAGCATGACTCAACACCTTCCGACTAGACCCGCCGAGACCGGCTTATCATGTACCTATATGTACGGACATGACTTCTTATTCTCGTACAACAGCCATCCGCTCATCTTTCGAATTAGGTTCTGTATTAAGTTCTCGAATACTTAATTCAGTATAAGTGATATGCCAAGGCGTCATTAACTCATTGCAATGAGGCCAACGCCTTCTTCTGAATGGCTTCAGATGGTGGCTACAGCATCCAAATTTGTCATGAAACCCCATGACACCTTGCATACCCTGCCAGAGATCGTTCCGATAGTGATCATCCACTATCTAAGGCTAACATTACAAGCACAGCCGTTTCCATCAACCAACCTGCCCCGTGCTGATCACCTCGTGCTTAGAGCATCGTCATATCTTGTGATCGTTCGGATAGTAAACTTTTCCGCGAGCGCTGGTTTTCCAGTCGAATCTTATTCATAAAGTTCTCCGGAACCAATGTCTTAGGTTGAGATCTACAAACCGACATGCTACCCATAGCGATCTGCCAAATTTGGGGCTGTTGTCCTGGATAAAAGATGAAGTCAAGGCTTATGATACATCACGCTTGTTCTCCCTTTTCCTGTTACTGCTTCTTGATGTCAGAACAAAAGGCTGAGTCACCAGTTACCCCAACTCGTTTGTGGTCCCCATCCTCATTTTGGGAAGCGATTCGTCGTATTCTGCCCACCAAGCCTCCCGCAGACAGCCAGTCTGGTCCAACTGCTCTCGTGTGTAATCGTATTTCGTCTATCTAGAGCAACTTATCGACCATTTGCTGCAGGATCAAACTGGCATAGACATCTTACATCACCTAGCAGCATCCCAGCCGGTTACACATCATGAAAATGATGAACCAATGTTTGTGACATAAAGAGACCGTGTTTCATTCTAAATCATGGCGGATCAGATATATTCACCCAATAGAGGGCCTTGATGACCTAAGTGGACAGATCAAGGACAAAGGGGCCTTTCCTGACAGTATCGGAGGATTCAGTGATGTCTGGAAGTGCTTCTGGATCGACAAGGATATACCGGCTAGTCTGAATTGCATTGTCTTGTTCACACCTAATAACCACTATCCTTTAGGTCGCTGTGAAAGCAATCAGAATTCAGGGTGATGTCAAAGACAGAGAGAAGAAGACCAGAGTACGTCGCCGTCCTCTATGATACTACGATCTGATGCTAGTTCAGCGTTTATGTATGGAGGCACGAATCTGGGCAACCCTTCAAGATGTACACATATTACCTCTTCTTGGACTTACATGGGGGTTTGGTCCACTTCCAGGTCTAGTTTGTCCCTGGGTTGAAAACGGTCCTCTGAACATTTACCTGGAATCTAATCACAAGAATCTTTCTATTACGCAGAGATTCCGCATTGTATGTGCTCAATCCTCAGCCCTATCCAGCTTATGTATTCTGCCCTCCAAGCTCCATGGGCTGGTGTCAGCAGTCTCATATCGTAGGTACACCTTATTAAGTTGATGCTGTTTCCTGACGAATGGTCCTAGTTCATTCACGAGAGGTCGTACATGGCGACATCACAGGAGTATGCTCATGAAGCGCGATATTCATTTAAAAATTGATGTTTCCTTTACAGTCAAACATACTCATTGATGGACGAGGAGAACCCCTCTTAGCGGATTTTGGCCTCTCCTTCTTGGACATAGAACTCACTGGAAAATCGTACTTCACATCCTGCAAGCCGGGAAATGTGCGATGGGCGGCACCAGAATTGGTGATTTCCCTGCAGGATGGATCTCTGTGCCGGGCGTGTGTAAAGAGTGATATCTACTCCGTGGGTTGTGTAATGCTGCAGGTAAGTGAGCATGTTATGTTGTATTACCGATATGTTAAGTCCGCAATGCAGGTACTTTCCGGCCGCGTGCCCTACGACATCTGGAACGATTTTATGGTCATTAGTGAGAAGTTCAAGGGTCGGGAACCTCTGCGAATCCCCGAAGCTCCAATTGATGACCACCATTGGGAATTCATGAGGCGTTGCTGGCGTCAGAAGAAAGAAAGAACTGTGACGGTAAAGGATATAGCCACATTCATCAAGAGGGAATTGGAAGATGCAAAGAAATTTGGCAAGCTGTAGTACACTACTTAAGAAGGAACGACTACCTTCATTCTATTGGGGTCTGCTTACGGGAGACTAACATACTACTTGCTATTCTTGTCTCGGGTCCTATTTGATAAGTAGAGCGCGAAACTGCGCCGCGGGGATAATTTGAGGGCTGGCGCTGGTTTTATTATATACATAAAACATGCCATTATCAATTTCTCATGCATAGCACCAAAGTTACAATGGCACCCAACTCGAAGGTGCTTCGACTCAACAACCTGTATGTCCTTCCTGTGTGAACAGATGCAAAAACAAAACCTGTTGCGCCATTGGTCGAAGAAGGTTTCGCCCACCGTGAATTATGTGAAGTTAACACCCTGCAGAAGCGCCCTAGCAACCTACCTATAAGTACTGTATTACATTCGCGTTCGCATAAATCTGGAACGTCGCCTCCCCGAGTTATTGAGATTTGGCTGTAATGTCTGAACCCGACGGCCCTGCTCCAACTCGATCATGGGTTGGAACTATTCTGGGATTCATCCGACAGCCTTTCACCAGCTTGCTGAAAAGTCAGGCAAGTCTTACTTTTTTTTTCGTTATGCTTTCCCCTCCTCGAACTCGTGCAACATCCTCACGGTTGATCAGCCATCCACGTAGCTCGACCAGAATGTGCTAACATGTTTTGCATTCGAATTAGGCTGGTTATCCTGCAGAGAATCTGACGGGAGGGTATGTTCGTTTCCACCTCGCTTCAGCAGTAATTTAACATGGTTCAGTTACAGTGGTATTCTGACGGGACAAATCGAAGGAAAGGGACCGTATCCTACAGCATACGGAGGGTATTGTGATGTGTGGAAGTGTAGCTGGATAAAGAATTCTGGGCCTGTCGAGGTATTCATGTCTCAAAGGAGGTTCCGAGTACATAATTAACGGGCACGATGCAGGTAGCAGTCAAATCTATTAGGGTGCACGGAAACGACGGAGACAGGGAAGGGAAGAGCAAGGCGAGTCCTTTAATCAGAATTGGACCTCCTGTTGGCGTGCTCAATAGGGAATGCAGAGACTGAGTGCTGTTATTGACATTTGGCTGCGATTGAATCACGATAATGTTATTCCGGTTTTTGGGACGACGCTTGGTTTCGGTCCCCTGCCAGCTGTAGTATGTCCATGGATGAAGAACGGCACTCTTACACATCATTTGGAGCACAGCCACGCTAATATAACTGCCTCAGCCCGAAAAGACATGGTGAGCGGCCATCACTCCTCTTTTAATTGATATCCCACTGACTGGATTGTACAGCTCTTGCAAGTCATTGATGGACTTCGTTATCGTGCGTCTGACTTTTCCTCATTTGCTCGGGCCAAATTTAGCTTTTGTGACAGTGCATGACCATGGTGTTATTCACGGTAGTCTTTCCGGGGTACGCATTACTATCTCATCGAGCGACACTCTAATCATGTTTTGTTGCTAGTCGAATATCTTCATCGATGATCGCGGACGAGCATGCGTGGCCGACTTCGGAATGGCAGCTCTACTGATGCAATTTTCCAGCGAGACCTATTTCTCTTCATCTATTGGAGGAGCAGTGAGATGGATCGGACCAGAGCTCTTCCAACTACCCGATAAATCAAGCAATTCTGCGAGCTTTCCTAGCACTCAAGGCGACGTATACTCCTTTGGATGCATCATGCTTCAAGTACGTATCTTTGATGCCTCGATGAATATGCCCTCAGCCTTTACACTAGGTCCTTTCCGGGAAAGTCCCTTATCATTACTTCCATCGTGATACCCAAGTTTTCTTTGCAATCTCCACAGGCGCCAAGCCAGTGCGCCCAGATGGCTCCTGCATCAACGATACTCAATGGGGCATTATCCAGCGATGCTGGTTGACCGCCGAACAACGCCCTTCTGTGGAGATTCTTCACGCTCTCATTAATGAACTAGATGTTTGAACGAGTGCTACGCTTGGATACACTCACTCTCTTATGAATCTTACTGCTGTAGTCACGATACTGCATGGACCGGAGATGTTATGTTTCCCTACACTAGTAGGCAACCACCGCCAAGCTCGGGTTCCTGGAGTCTGCGCACTTTATTCTGTTTTCATATCCGTAGTAGGCCCTTGTTAAGCCCCTACATTGTCGGGAGTATGCGCAGTTTTTGCATATAGTTGGCTAGCCCCAATTCTCAGCGTTAGGGCTCAGACACGTTTCTCAAGATCATCAGATTTGCGAGCGTCCTAGAGCACGGTGAGTATGCATATTTTAAAGGGACAGTGATCGTCTTAAACTCATTGTAGACGTCAGTGAAGTCATTCGGGCGTCTCTTTGTTCCACACGATAAACTTAGCTTCAACCAATCTAAGTTTGATGTGACGACGTGTGGCAATTGGATGGGAGGAACTCGGAGACTTGAATGAATCCCGTATGCACGTGCTAGCGAGCAGGATCCAGGAATACATAAATCTGGCATAGTTAGCATTACATATTATACGTGAATCGTGAATCAATTAACCACACTCGGTGGACGTCGGAGTGATTTCATACATGTATGCACACCCCAGGGATCGAATTGGTCACCCTGCTGTAGTTACGGAAAGAGCCACAACACGATCCAAATTCCTATTCGAAGCCACGCATATTATTGACTGCCACGGCTTGCCTCGCTGCAGAAAAGAAACCTGAAAGGGGCAGGTGGGCTTGACCGGTTAATGAGTGTGGTAGGGCAGGCAGTGGGTTCATTGCGCACGCCCCCACCGCGCGAACTTGACATCGCAAAACCGTCTGTGATAATATCACTTGTATATTTATGAGGGTGCTGTGGAAGTTTCATGATAAGGACACTCGGTGAACCGCATGCACGCATTGAAGACGGAGGCTTGAGACCGACTGCGTCGGCATCGAGGCATGCATGCACAAAAATTGTGCGATACACCGCTCCGGCCTACATATTTATTGCGAGTTCCGGTGAAAGATTATCGGCGGACCATCTGACTGAGCATACTCCATGGACAACCAAAGCTACAGTGAAGATACCGGCAATCTTATAGGGAAAAGAGCTTATATGGGATTGGCATTTTTATTTTTCCTCCCCATAATGCCGCGGGCTAAAGATAGTACAATCATAAGCATAGGGTGCGGTACATCTTTCGGGGCAGAGCTGTGAGCAATCATCGACCTGAAGAGAAGAGATGACATCTTTAACAGCCACTGGATGAAGCTGATGAAACGCACAGTTACAATAAGACAGCCTCGATCTGTTCCATGGCCTTACACTTCCATCTTCACATCTTCTTCTTCTGGTGATTGCGTCTCTTCTGACACTTTATGTCTGCGGATGTTATCTTTCATGGACTGCCAAACTTTTGCCGCGCCATCCTGCGCAACCTCTTTGGCCCGTAGTAGCTCGGCCTCATCAAACGATGATCCAGACCGAGCTCTATAAGTCGACCAAATATCTTCACACGGTGGAACAGTCCCTATCTTCAATCCTGGCAGGGCGAATCCAAACAGAAATGCAAAACATCCTCCTCCCTCGAGCACAGCATCATCGGGTGGGTCAACCTCCAGAGTGACCACGCCCCCCTTCTTCACTCTACCTATAGGGACTGCGCAAACCACTCCGCGCATTGTCACTGAACCGGCGTTGATAAGAGCAAGTGTACATGCATTGATTTCGGCTGCGAGAAGGGCGTAGCCCGGGGTTGGGTTCGTGAGTGCTTGAACGACGACTTGTATGAGTGTGCGAGGATGGTGTGCGAGAAGACAAGATCGTTCCATGATCTCTCGTAGTGCTATTCCACGGGACTTCTCTGCAGTCCCTGGTACTGATGATAACGGGCGGACGTGCACTTCAACGGTTGCGCGGGCAGGATGCTCAGCGGCGAGACGGGCTGCGATTGGACCACTGACTGACGCAAGAGCTGAACATGACGGGCGGAAAGAGAATCTTGCTGATCCGTCAACGCCATCAAGGCCCTCTTCACATGAAATGTCGATCGATCCCAGGGCTGTGGATGACATGGACGTAGATGAACAGTTCTGTGCAAAGTTAGTTCGGTGGACAGATAATGTTACCAAATGGAGAAACCTAGAAATGGGGTTAGGGTCAATTACTCATAAGTACATCAGCCAATAAATCACAACTAACAAGGTAACCATAGTAATGGTTATTCCTAACCTCGAACGTTCATTGACATGTGAAACCAGTTTACGATTTGCACTCCACGGTGGGTGGCTGTTGACTGGTGTAGTGTAGCCGAGACATATGTTATCCCGGGATGTCAAGTACTTTGGGGAAATGTACATAAAGGCTGTGCTTGACGCAGATTACATAAGACTTAGTTGTCGTAGATCAGACTACTTATCGATGAAGAGATCTTTACAACGGAGGGTCACATTTCAAAATTTCACGAGTCATCGCAGGACATGGATCCAAGAGTTGGACCAGACTAACCAACTGATTGCAGTGATCTAAATGTACAGGAGCTGAATCATGCGTAATTGAGTAAATGGTATATTGGGATACTTGAATATGTTATATCCTCATTCAACAACCCAGGGCTTGTCTATGACGGAGGTCCCACGAAAAGTTCGATAGCCTTGTTCTCTGACATCACTCGCTGCCTCTGGAGTAGATAAGCCACAACGACATCTTCTCGCAAAGGTTCCGCATCGTATTCCAGTGAGAATGCGGGCCTTCCATTCGAGAGAGTGGGATGTAATGAACAAGATGCTATTGGTCTGGTCAAGTCACATTGAGCATAAACCTGTGAGGTAGATACATTAGGTTAGCAACGATCCTAATATTCCGCTGCCTGGGGATTCGGGAAGGAAAGCCCACCTTTTGACGATGTCTTGAAACTATCTTCCACACGTAGGGCCCATAATCAGTATCCATGACAAAACCCGTTCTACAGTAACCAACTTATGAATTATGTAAAGGCTACCCCGCAGGCAAAGTATGACTTACGTCCCGTCTGCAAGCTTAGATCTTCGGAGCCATTTCTGCACGCTAACCGGTGCTCCGCCATTCCGCCCTGGAAATGAAACAGTGTTTGGGAGAATTTCTCGCTGGTGAAAAGTAGCAATGGTCCGCCCAGGAGTACGTTGGTCGTTGATCTTTGTCTGCTTCCCATCACTGGTATGGGTGATGGTGTAAAGTGGTATGTCAGGGTGGGCATATATTGTAGTGTTCGCTAGATTAGTGCTGGCCATGAAGTAATATGTGGGCGGGCCGGGGTTAACAAGCGTCACTGCAGAGTCCATAGTAGTGAGGTGTGAGAGTGGGCCGATACTCCTGCCGAGAATGAGAACGTCACTGGTTTTATATCACCATACGGTCTCGCGTCTGTAGGGCTATAAGTGTTGATATCTTTATAGCGAAAATGATAATCATGATCACCTGGACACGTATTACTTGGTAACTGGAATAAATACTCCTTGTGTTAAGAATCGATTGAGTTAACTTTACAAGAGCTCAATTTCAGGCTCAGCGTTCTTCAGTGTTCCACGCGAGGATCTGGATTGTTGATAATACGGTTTCACATGTACTAAGCGATTCTGATGGGGATGGCCCGGCGTTCAGTAAAATAAGCGCCAGTCGGTGCTGAAGCGGATTTAATCAGTTTGTTCGACCTCATCCAGAAGAGCGGTAGCGTGTTTGAGTTGACGAAACCAAGACGGTGGTGAAAGTGAAGTTTGGAAAAGTTGTTTGACGTTGTGTTACCGATCCCTGCTTCAGGTCAATACTTCAACAGGAACCGCGACGGAAAGGCTACTGCTGGATCATATGTCGACCGTTCGTACTCTTTCTACACGCACAGCAAGACAATTCTTTGTCTCCGGGTCAAGATGTCGAGCACCTCGTAGCTGTACAGCAGCTCCAGGTCGGATCGACCTTCGGGGATTAGCAACATCTGCTGAAGAAGTAAGTCGTTTGTGGACTTGCAACGTCGGAGATCATTCTCATGGAAGCAGTCCCTTAGAAAAACAGGTCTTTACGACTTTCATGTCGCAAATGGCGGAAAGATGGTACCTTTCGCAGGATATCAGATGCCTCTTGCCTACGGGAACATTGGCCAAGGTGCGGTCACAATCGGGTTTGAGAGCGTATCGCCTGAATCTTTTGATTTCTAGTTGCCAGTCACACACATGTCCGTACTGAAGCTGGTTTATTCGACGTCGGACACATGGTCCAATCCAAGTGCGACTTTTGCTGCTTTCATCACACCGCACCACAAACTGAAGCTAGTGTAGCTTCCGGGGCCGTACTGCCATGGCTTTCTTGGAATGGCTAACACCCTCGTCGCTAATCTCACTCGCGCCTTATACTTCCACGTTATCCGTTCTTCTGAATGAGAACGGTGGTATCATTGACGACACTGTCATCACCAAGCACTCAGATGACGCTTATTACGTGGTGACGAATGCTGGAAGACGGGACAGGGATCTTACGTGGTTCAAAGAAAAGCTTCAAGAATGGAATGCTAGTGATAGGGCAACGGGAGGACAGGTGGAACATGAGGTCTTGGAGGATTGGGGGCTTGTAGCGTTGCAAGGTCAGCGTGACTTATTACCCGTCTCTGTAATACCTGACTCGGTTCCAGGCCCTACGGCGGCGCAGTATCTGCAAGGCTTGACCTCGTTTGATCTGCGTGAGCTAACGTTTGGAAAATCTGCTTTTGTGCCTATTGAAGGTTTCAATCTGCATGTTGCTCGCGGAGGCTACACCGGCGAAGACGGGTTTGAGGTGGGCAATCTTTCGTCAATGCTGTGGGATGCTTCCTCATACGTTTAGATCTCAATACCGCCATCCCAAACGTTGGAGGTCACCCAATTGCTATGCAACGCCCCAGTACAGCTAGCAGGTCTGGGTGCACGAGATTCCTTACGTCTAGAAGCTGGCATGTGCTTATATGGTAATGACTTGGATGAGGATACTTCTCCTGTCGAGGCTGGTTTGACTTGGGTCATCGGTGAAAATCACTTTCGCATGTAAATGATATGATAAAACTGACTACACGTTCAGGCAAGGAACGCAGGGAGACCGGAGATTTCATTGGCGCTGAAGGGGTGCGCAAACATCTGAAAGATGGCCCTCCGAGACGTCGAGTGGGATTCATAGTGGATGGCGCACCTGCACGACGTGAGAACTGTTTATATTGTTTTTTTCATGCATGCGATTCTAATAACTGCTATCCAGAGGGCGCTCAAATATATTCATCCCTTGGAAAGGAATTGATTGGCGCAGTTACATCCGGAATTCCCTCCCCTACGCTTGGGAAAAACATTGCAATGGGCTATGTGAAGTCTGGCTTCCATAAGAAGGGCACCGAGGTTGACATCGACGTCCGAAACAAACTGAGGAAAGCCGTCGTTACCCCAATGCCCTTTATAAAACCAAATTATTGGAGGGGGTGAAGAAGGGATGAATCTGGATACGCTTTCGCCCGCTCAACTCGGGTGATCAACAATTATTTATGTACACTAAGAATGTGGATCAAGTCGAACATTGCAATTTTTTTCATCGCAACCATATACGATCGTAACGAATTGTATCCAACCAGGTCTCGTTACTCAAGGAAAAACATATAACTATAAAGTTTCCAGACCCAACTGCAGCTCATCCCCGTGATACAAACGCGTGACTCGAGGGACTACAACGTATGTCCCAACAATGTTCGATTTTGCTCAACCTTGCCCCCTCCAACGTTGATGTTCTTTTCAGACACTCTGAGTCGTTGTTCAAGGATCAAGAAGGATATGATGACGTCGTCACGAATGAGCTGCGCTTCCGGCTGCATGATTACCGCGAAGTTCTGTGTCCGTGTTCCCTGTTGGAGGTGTGCAACATGGTTGGACATGTTATCCTTCCGATACAGCTGGAGAGACGGTAGAAAATAGCCCGCAAGATCAAACATCAGAACAATGGCACAAAGTCCTGCAGGTCGACTCACAACAAGTCGATACGTGGCGTCTTTCTTCCACACGTAGCTTCCACGTGCAGTCTCGATGGCGTAGATGTGACTGTGGCACACGTCAGTCATTCGACTGAGCTCACCTATGCCAGTACACGTACTTTCCATCCTCAAGCTTGCTCTTGTGCAGCCATTTACTGAGGTTTATGGATGAACCGTCATTTCTGTCGGGAAATGTGATGGTGTCGGGGAGGATATCCCTCCTGTCAATATGAGCCAACAAGCAATCGGCACGGGCGTCGAATATGTCAGTGCGCTTGTCCGACTTTGTGTCTGTGACCACGGAGTACAGCGGACGAGCTGGTTGGTTATTGAATATCTTTGTATTTTTCATGTCATCTAGGCTGAAGTTATATGATTTAGGTGCGGCGGGATTCTCGGGCGCTGTCGTCGACTGCATAACACGAAGTACGTGCGATGATAGGAGTGTAGAGTTTTGTCTTGTAGAACAATGTCGGTCATGGTTGACCATTTATAAATACAGCAAGTGCGGAGGCTATGCAAGTACGCAAGCACTCAGACGTCACAAATTGAAGATTGTCCGATAATGTGGGTACAGCTTCTCAACACAGCTTGAGGTGTTCCTGGATACATAAAGAAAAACCAGTGAAGAACGCAGCCTCAGATCATATACAGGCGACTTCGAGTCAGGGAGAACTGGCTAGATGTACCACATACTTAAGATGGATTGTAATGTCTTCTGGAACGTGAAGCTTGAAGTCGCCTACAGCACAAATGCCGGGATGAGAAACATGCAGATCATAGTAAGTACATACTGGAACGTTGATAGGCTAGGCATATGAAGATTGTGTTGGAATTAGAAGTACCCGTGCGACTTCCATGTGTATGCCTGGTGCCATGAGGACGCTGAGGGGGCAGCGACCTAAAATAGCCTAAGGCTGGACAACTGCCACAGCGGCGCCGTTGCGCCAGTTCCCGACTCCCATACGGGCGCAGGATTTGCTTATGCATATATGTGGGCTCCATGCATTGTGTGAGTTACCACTATTTTATCTTTATCCTACTATCCTCACAATTGCAGCGCCTCACACGACTTAGTAGAGCCGTGGTAGACAGTAAGCATTACCGTAGAGTGGCACTGGCCTCCCTGTTACAAGTAGACAATCTCGAGGTATTCACGACTAACGTAAAAAGTTGACTTTCTCCGGACGTTCCGGAAATTAAGCTCGACCAAGCCCGTCCCATTTACCTTCTTCCATTGGCCAAAATCATGTTTCGGGGTGTTTACAACATATTCGAAATCTCACTTCAAGCGTGCCGAGAGATTGTTCCGAGCGCTGTGAAGAGTTGAGTCTCCCGTAATCGGACCTTGAAAGTAGGAAGACAGTCGTTCCTTCTGTTTCGTGAAGAGCGATGGAGGTTGAAAATGGATACCGATACCTTGCAATTACATCAGAAAAAAACGTTGGGTATTTGTACAGAGCTCAAACTGTACATGTGTGACATCGAGAGTATTCCGGCGACCAGACTATTCAGTGCTTGGTTTTTGCTCGCCGCGGCCTTCTAATTCAACAACATTGGAGCATTGAAATAATTAACTACTTGTGTAGATGGGAGGACATGTAGACCAAAATCATACGTACTAATGTCAGAGGCATGCCGGACTGGACATGCAAAGCGTGCAGCTGTACGAGGTATAGTCGTTGTTCAAGTTATGAAATTTTGGCCTTTGAAAAGGTTCCTACACATCGACACTGCATGCACGGGCCCCGTCAGGTCCGTTCACGATACATAGTTCGTAACGGCACTCGGCCGCGCCAGTCCCCAACCGCGAATCATATGTTAGCGTGATGCTGTTTGAACTCGCACTATAAAAGCGTCCGAATAGACACGTAGTACATAACGCAAGTATGCCGGTGAACAAAAATGGAGGGATCAGGATGCGGGCGGCGGGGAATGGCAGGAGTAAATGAGACAGTAATATGAGATCGGGTACAAGGCATCACGTTTGGTGAACTTTTATGCAGCTTCAAACGTGATATGTCAAAAGTCATGATTGTTTAGATGCATCAGACTGGAGCTCGTCGAGTGGGACGCGAACGAGCTGGTCTCGGGTAAATGGTATAGTGTCGTTGCCAGAGTCCGCCGAATACTGTTCACGGCTATGTACTACAGAATGGTCAGTACTAAATTGCTACTTAAATCAGAGCCAGAATGATTTACTCACAGAACATGCTCAAAGTCTGGAACATGAGAGGCCATTGCTCGAGCACCTGACCATGTACTGTTCAAGTAGATTATTAATGATAGTAGACTAAGAGCAGTGTGAGAGTAAGAACCTTGCCCAGCATCAGCCATAACTTCGCAGTCATCTGCAAGTCCTTCTATGCGCTTCAGGAAAAGAGAGCTAGCACGTTCGAGTGCAGTAACGGCCTCAAACTCTTTCTTCTTCTCCTGCAGGCGTGACAGTGCAGCAGCATTATTACTCTGTGAGGATATGGATGCAGCTTGTGAAATGCGATTCGGTACAACAGACTGGCGCATTGGATTATCTTGCAGACTATGAAGCTGTGGTTTTTTGAGGACGATGAGCTGGAAGTGGTCGAAAGTGGTTGGTCGTTGATGATGCCGAGAAAGATGATGTATTTTACAAGTCCGACATCTGATCTTACAAAAGGGTTAGCGCTCAAGGAAAGCTTATACTTATCTGTACCAGGGACAAACCAAGGACGCAATATGGCACAACAGGAGGATGCCCTTGTAACATCCATCGATCCTCTACATGTAAGCGAGCATCGACCCGACCTGCATAGTACTGATCATGATCATGATCGTATCGGTACCAGCCTGCCAATCTTATATCAGAGCTATGCGCATCCTTCTACAGATTGGGATGGGTGACGGGCACCGGTGGGGGTGTCTGTATCCGCACTGAGTCAGTTTATTCCTTCAAGTTGTCGAATGCTGATCAGTAATGTGATCGGGTAGCGACAAAGTATACATTGCCCCTTCAGGCGTACAAAAGGAACGTATCGAGCCTGCGCATATATTCGTCCTGCCGTATCCTCAGGCAGAACCTTCTCCGCATACAGATCGGATCTTCCTCCGTCGCCCCAAGTTGAATCTCAAAGAGTCTGCCTGCACACCGCTCTTCTGGAATGCGTTTACGCTCCGAAACGCTGGCTCGTGCATACACACGCATTCTCAGAATGCAGTGATGGCAACGCTGCTCTGGGAGAAAGATATGATGTTCAGAATCTCTCATCAAGTGAGTTGAACTGACTTGATGGGAAGTTTCACGCTGATGTTGTCTTCAGGAGGTATTAAGTGATATTTCTTTGTTCTCCCTCGACTGATCTCTCGCAAGATGATCAAGGGCGTCCGCATCGGTGGTAATGGCCCGACTCTGTCCTATCTCGATACCCTCGAGGTCCCAATCATCAATAATACTCCCAACGAGGAGGACCTAACAGACAGCATGAAAGACGCCATGGAGAAGTACCCCAGTGCTGCTGCTATTCTCGTTTTGCGGCATGGCATTTATGTCTGGGGTTCGTAATTAGCCATCATTTCATCTTCTAGGTGCTGAACCTCCTTCGTCAGGTGACGACTGGCAGAAAGCAAAGACTCAAACAGAAGTTAGTCATGATCTTTTGCATTCTTGCTGAAAGCTCAGTTCATGGCAACAGTGTCTCGATTACTTGTTTGAAATCGGAGTTAAGATGAAGTTGGCTGGTCTCCAAACAGTTCTTAACGAATGAGCGCTTGAGCTGAATTCATCTTGTGTAATGTGTGAACATTAACATTTTATCTCCTCCCTTGCCACTGATGCTCCATCGTTATGAACAGACCAACATGTGTTACTGCAATATTAGTGGTGCACAACACTTGAGGATAGAATAGGGGGGAAAATACCATTTCTTCTCGTTGGATTGAATCAATTTGAATGTGTCGTCCCCCGACCTCCTATTATTACCGGACATTGGCCGCACTGCCAGGATGCGCGATTATATAGCTCGTAATCCATGGAACATCAATCACGTTATGTGACGTGCTAACGGTCCACAGGATGTGGACAGAACTTTTACGTGGACATCTGGATAAACCAAACCTTAAATATCAACTTCATGTGTGATCACACGTCCCCTCAGCGTGCTGTCGAACACCTACTGCATTAAGTGTAGGACCAATTGCGATACGCTATGATGCTTGTTAGGAAAGGTTACCGTCATGTATTGCATTCAATACATATCCTCCGTTAGAGCTGTGAGAGGGGCTGCAGAGCGTGCATTATGCGGGTATAAATCGAAAGAGGTTACGGCGAATACTACGCGGGAACGCATGCCCTGGTACTCGAAGCATAAGCAAGTTGTCAAAGTTCAAGCGAAGTTAACAACCTCTGCATAGGATTCAGGGGAAGATGCGGTCCCATCGAAAATTAGACCGCCCGCTTCAGGATCATGGTTTTGACGACGTCTGGACAAGCTCTACCCTGGGAATCTTCAACGGAGTGTCCTCGAACTCTGCCCATCCACCTCGCAGCCCAATCTCCACTATTCGCTCAACAATCCTCGCCAGCTCATTATTCCGTGTACGTTCTCCGTCGAGATCGCCTAAACTTTCCTGGATTCTCTCCAGACGCTCTGTGAGGGACGCGACGTTCGTAGAGAGTTCCTCGATTCGATCGTCTACGTCATCTCGCCGCTTGGACTGATTTCGAGACGTCCGCCATGTTTCCCCTAATATTAACAGTGCGGCGACTGAAAATAAGAAGCCTTCTGCTAATGCGTTGGCACCGTTTTCGATTGCTCTGAGCGTGAGTGCGGGTGGGAAAACGATGAGACACGAAACATGAAATGGCGCGACGCATACATACCTGGTTTCTGATAATGGTTTGATGTGTAGCCTGGCTGGTTCACCGAGAATATTTGTCCTCAGCTTGACTTCGGCCGTGTGCATCCTCTGGGCGAGGGAAATACATATGGAACGAAAGGTATCGTGTCTGTAAATCGCCACTCAAGCTTGAACGTCACTCTGAACAGAAACTAAATTAGATCACGTACTGCTTCGCCTGGTTCTTCAGTTGTGTAGAGATGGGCTTCGCAAGCGTCTGTCACATCTGAACTGAGACCTCGAGTCATTGTAAGAAAGAGTTAGCATGGACTCACTCGAATAACAAGGGTAGCGAGTTTGACCGTTGCCATGGTGCTCTATGGTATGGCCCAGAGGTTTGAAGTAGTAGGTCGAAGAAATGATAGTGTGGACTATTGAGCACGGCGCCGAATCCGCGCGTCAGTTCGGCGTCGGATAAACACGGAAGAATTGACTACTGGGGGAAGAACAGGAGTGGCACGTCGGCAGCACGGAGTTCGTGAAAAAGTACTACCAACAGCGCGTTTCAATACACACACTTGGAGCAGCCTGGAGTATTGGCAATTGCAAAACGCTGGATGAAACGGTCCGACCATTTGAACCATTCAACCCGCCTCATTGGGGGTTGGTAGAGCGCATAATTATGTAAGCCACATAACTGGTTCTAAGGATATTGGCAATTTGGCAGCACTTTCCTCACCACAAACCACGACGAGCTCAATTATGGACTCGAATTCGGACTCGTTGTTGGCACTGCGGCAGGCGATCAAAACCAAAACTCCCATAACGTATTCTGCAGATTCTGAGCCTACAACTTCACTTCTTGCCGCAACCCACATCGTCTTCTCTCCGACTCTCTCATTTCTAAAATCAACTCCAACACGCTATTCGAAGCCTGGGACTTCTGCGTCTTCCTCATCGGACTTCTTTACTATTGAAGCTGTGTATCTAGCATGGCTTCTTCGCGATGCGCCTGTTGCAGAGTACATGAAACAAGCTCGAGAGAATGGGCTTGCAGTGGGGTTCGTGAGCGTTACCGAGAGGAAAAGCATTGTTGAGTGGCTGGAAGGGAAAATAAACGACTTGAAAAGAATAGTATCGATTGCAGGTGCGTGGCATACGAACTTTGTTCTGGGATTTGTGTCTGAGGTTCTTGCAGCAGAAGAGTCTACGACACCTCCAGGCACACCTCCTCACCCAGGTGCAGCCACCCTACCTCTCACTACCCCAAAGCGTGTAGCCCATACCGCAGATACCACCACCTCTCCCTCAAAGCGACGTTATGTTCCCGATCAACAAGATGTCGAAGTTGTAAAACGGATCAAGCAGAACGAAGTCGAGCTGCAGGACAGGAACACTGTTCTGCGGGGAACCAAACCGAACGTACGTCTATATCTCATCACGCGTACGTGTTTGTGTCACCAACCACGTCCCAGAATTTCTCCGCCCTACGAGCTACATACTCTGAAAAACTGAAGAAATTGAAAGAGTCAAAACCTGGAGCCGTCCCGGTTCCAGCGTCATCTGCTGGCCCTCCCATGCAGATCCGCAAAGCCAGTATGTGCTCGCCTCGAATGTATTACTCGAGACTCTTAATTTGCATTCAGAGAACCAATATCCCATCATCATGATTTCGTCTTCTCCGACTGCCCTTATAACTATGCACAACGTCAAGCGTTTCCTGCAAGAATCAATGTATGTCTCTACTTCGTGCTCCAAATACTTTTCTCACGTGATAAATGACACTCAGTTTCGAGTCTTCTTCAGCGGCACGCGAGCGCGCAGCATCTGCTGGAAACTCCCGGGCAGAGGACGTTATTCACATCGACAGGAGACGCGTACCGCCCTCCTCATCTTCACAACCCTCATCTGCCTCGCGAGGGGAAATCCAACGGTACTTTGTTGTTGATAGCACTGACGCATTGCAGAAATTTGGTGCAGACGCATGGGAACGTGTTGTCTGTGTGATGACCACCGGACAGGCCTGGCAGTTCCGCCCATATCGGTGGAACGAGCCAAGGGCTCTGTTCCATCATGGTGCGCAGTTTCACTTTGTTGGTTGTCCTCGATCGCTGATGACCATGGGCCGTTGTAGTCAAAGGCGTATATGTTTCGTGGGCGAATGAGCCGCCCAACACAAAGATCAAGGACTGGAACGTCACTGAACTCAAGGTGCGACTTTTTGAGCCTCTCCTTCTTTTCGCATTGGTTAATATGTCATCGCACTAGATTGATCCTCACAGGCGACACATTGACAAGTCTGTGGTGGCGCATTTCTGGCAGCTCATTGATGACTGGACGATCGCCAACAAGCCGTGGTTGATCAAGTCATGATACCTGATGCTTGATATCCCTGCTCTCGGTCCGGTTTATGCGTAACTTAGTATCCAGCCCTCTGAATCGAGGTTCTTCTTTTATCCCCCACCGTATTGCATGGGCCTGTATGTACACCTTTTTCCTTTTCCCTGTGCTACTTATGCATCGGAATCGTATTTCTTGCACTCAAAAGTTGAAGTTCCCCATTGAGAACGGGTAAATGGACATCTGGGCCATACTTGGGTGACTCTAAGCAAGGACGTCGGATAACGCAACGTTGTGATCTTTACCCCTGACAGCAGATCTGTGACTGTCCCCTAAACAATCTTAGATGCACGCAACTTCAGATCGCGGCACCACGACCCCACTCGCACACACCTCAGGCTCCCCCCAAGATGGCAGAAGCCGCGCATTACATCGTTCGAAGCTCTACACCCATTCGGGCGTTTGGTAACATTGGTGGGGTAGCCGAAGCCACAGACAGGCAAGTCCGCCTCTGGCGGCTCTCGGATGGGCGAAAAATGGCCATATTTCAGCACTCTGAAATTCCTTACTTCGTCTCTTTCTCCGTGGATTGCGAGCAAATCCTCGTCGATGGTCAAGATAAGGAGGTCTCAGAGTGGGTAGTACCGGAGCATGCTTTGCCAGAGGATGCTCGCTGGGACGAGGAGACATGCGAGGTATGTTCGTGTTCATTTTGCATCTATTGATACCGAGGCTCAAGACTCTAACACCAAGGTTCAAGGTTCTCATACCAAGATTCAGGACTCTTACATTAAGGCATGTTTTTGTCCTTGAGCGTTATAATGCAATGCGAGCATTCTTCATGCAGATCCTCGCTACGAACCCGACAGTCCGCAATGCATGTATAAGTGGGGACTTGAGTACGGCTGAAGAGCTACTAACGCAAGAAATCAATGCCGATGGCGATAATTTCCGCTCATACGCCAACCGGTCAGTTGTTATGGCGCGAAAACTAAACTGGGACCACGCACTTGACGATGCGACTAAGGTGAGACGTACCGACCTAGTCCATCATGACTCTTGCGAAAGCTAACTTTATGCGACCGTAGTCCCTTAGTATTCAGCCTTCGTTCATAGGCTATATTTCTAAGGGTATTGCTCTGTGCGGAACAAAGAAGGTCTGGGACGCCAAACAGGCATTCGACCTCGCATCAGTGTTTACCGATGGAGATCCGAAGACCAATCATTTCCTTTTCTTGATCACGGCAGGTTAAATTTGTCTTTCTTACGCCATAATTCATCACAGTTTCCAGAGCATTGCAATTTTCAACGCGAATCAATATGCTGAAGCCATGCGGCGGGTCATAGGACTAGCTGCCGCATGTCGTGATGCTGATACTACCCTTGCGTGTCGTACCATAGAAGTGAGTATCAACCCGTAGACACCAATCTTTCCTAACTCGCGCATCAGGTGTATCTGCATATCCAATTGGGAAACGATGCATTGAATCGCGCTTGTCCAACCGAAGCTGCAGAGCACTTCACTGCCGCTGTTATCACCAGCACCTTCTCATCTAAATCTGCCATCTATTCTAAATATGAGGAATTTGTGGTGGTACGTTATGTGACTAAACAAAATTCTTTCAATGCTGAGTACACGTCTTGCGCAGCTCTTTGGGTGTGACCTTACGTCCTTGTGGCAAACTGCAAACCAGAAGCGGTGTCATGCTCTCCTTCGGGCAGGTAAACTTGCAGAAGCGTTCGAAGCATACCGATATATGACGGATATGAGTGATGAAGCTACGAAGGCTAGCTGCCTTGATTGGTCCATTGGTGAGTCTCCAGTAATCGCATTCATGCTTCAATATTCACGAGGTTTCACTTAGGCTTCATACAAGAGTTGAGCACGTTCCGAGACTATGCTCCTAACGTAGATTCTACCCCAGACATGTGCAACTATGACGACGAGAACGACAGCATAAGCGACATCGACAGCGAGATCGACAGCGTCGATGACATGGTCTCTTAACCAGCGCAGTGCATCGGAGAATACAGGATAATTGTGTTATTGGACGAGTCAATGGAGGTGTCGTAGCTTTTGCATTGTGAGGAAAGGGATCCCTGAGCAGTTTTCATTTCTATCCCCACAATACGTATCTTCTGTATACACAACTACTGACGTGCGACAGAAATCAGACCATGTACATATGTTCTCCACCAATTGTCCAAGACGACGCAAGTATTTTGTTCGTTCAACCCGTTTGTGAACTTCACCATCGTTAAATTCAACTTCTGGATACTCCCAATCACATATCCTGCAGGATAAGAGCTCTGTTCTGTGACGTTTGTAAATAGATGAATACTGAATTTCGAGACTTATTTGATAGCATGCAAACGCACCACATCTGCTGGGCTGGCAACTTGCAGAGGACCGTCTGAGGACGTCATCAACATCGAGAGCCGACGCAGACCGACCTCCTCATCCTTACAACCGTTGTCGATGACATTGCAGACAGTCCCGTCTGTGTCAGTGAAAGAAGTGGGGCTCTCTCCCATCATGTTGACATCAGTAAATCGGTGAGCCACAGATATTCCCAGATGATGTAAGCCCAATGCTTCTTACCTCGAC